>VDFB02343677.1:0-108443 GCA_007258455.2 Sequoia sempervirens | reverse complement strand
AATTGGTTGCTCCATCAACTCCATTGACAACATGATGTGCTACCATAGAAGTTGTGATTTTTGTGTCTTGTGAGACCTCCTTCGTCACTATTGCGGTTGTGTCGACTTTTCCAAGATCGAAGTCTTGCACTCTACCATCTTTGGCCTTGAGTGCCTTTGGGTGGAGGTGGTATTGCTTCACTATCCTTCTTTCTTTATGGTTTGATATAGTAGCATTGTGTTTTTCGTAGTGTTCAATATTCTCTTTCCAACATTTCCTTTATCGTGTTTCTATTTCTCTTTATCTATTTGGTTGTCCATGGAGGTAGAAATAGCAAAGCGGGGGTTTGACTAAGGAAAACCCCTATACAACCCCAACATTTTTCCTCTCTTGGTTGTGTGTAGGTGTGTGTATATGTGGAGCTTGCTAGCAAACTAGACTCTCAGTGAGATGGTCTTCGTCACCTTTTTAAGTTGTCTTCTTCATCATCTTTATAGTCATTTCTTATATTCTATCATTTATCATTCTTCTTAGCACATTAAACTTCATTGGCTAAATCGTCAATAGGTTTTTTGGCATTTTGTACTATACTTTTACACTTTTTGGTTGTACGGACTCTAGCACCCCAAAGAAATGCCAGCGCATCGCGCTATTGTCCTCAGGCAAAGAGCTATCTAAGGTATGGTTCAAGTTCTAGAAAGCAGCTCATTTAGTCCCATCCAAACATTCAGATTAGTAGAGTGGTAGAAGCACTTGAGATTGCTCTTCATTCTTTATCATTGACCGAAGAAATCTTATCTATCTTGAGGTAAGTTAGGGTAGCCCTCCGCTCTCAGCTCTCTGTGACCTAGAGCCTTGTTGTGGTTGGTACCCCTACCTTACATTTTGGTGAACCCAACATGAACAACGTTTATCTGTTTCTTTGCATCAAAAACTTTTCTCGTGCATTCGGTAACTAAGCTAGACTTGGGTGTTGTGAGGGTTTATGACCATCACAACTTAATCTATGACTTCCATGTACATTGTTAGGAGAAGTCTATGACACTTACCAATGGAAAAGGAAAAGGTCACCTCTGGTTTTTCTATAGGCTTTTCAAACGAGATGGGTTTCATAGACAAGACCACTCGTGCTCCCACTCCTCCAGCATCCCTTATAGCTTTGTTTGTGGATGAGAATGATGATGTTCATATTCTTACAAAAAATATTTTGGCACTAGACAAGAGGTTGTTGGACCTCGTGAATCATTTAGAGAAAGCACCGAATATGGTGAGAGCCAATAGACTTGCTAGCGAGGTGAGATACATGTTAGGTAAGGATGAGGTGAGTATAGAGTTCTTACATGGCCTTATTGATCTAACTGAAGCATACATCCCTTTGTATAACATTAGATCAAGTACTACCCGAGGAGAGGTGCTCGATGCATAGGTGTCTCAATTCCTACCACATCTGTATGCATGGCTGAAACAGGCCCCTCAATCATGGTTTCCTTTGCTTCCCAAAATCCTAACAATGTCAAGGCGAGTAAGATACCCCTTAGTTTCAGTTTCACCTCTCCTACCGCCCCTGGTGGTGGGGGTTCCGATGAGATGAGTAGTGGATGTTTTGGTAATGATGGCGGTGCTAGCGGTGGTGGCTTAGGTAGTGTTGGCGATGGTGGCTCTAGTGGAGGTTATGGCGGTGGCTCCAACAGGGGTTACACCAGTGGTTCTGGTGGTGGCTCTGGCAGTGGCCACGACGGTGGTTCTAGTGGTGGCGATTCTAGGGGAGGTTCCACTAGACCTTTGTCATCTTCCTACCCTATTCTGAATGCTCTTCTTCAGAATATGGGTCAGATGCAAAACCAGTTGGCCAACCTTTCCTAGGCCTCTGCCCAACCTATCTTCCAACCTTTCTTCCAACATATAGCCCACTGTCAGTGATGATTTTGAGTATTCCTTTCCTATAAGGAATGGAGATTCCTAAGTTTTAAAAGTATGGTGATAAAGGGGATCCATAAATGCATGTGTCATCTTTCAATGCCATGTGCATAGATTTCTTTCATCATGATGCTCTAATGGAAAAACTCTTCCCTCAATATCTCAAGGACACAACACTCAAGTGGTATTGTTTCTTTCCTGATAATTCTATATTCTCATTTGACCATCTCGTAAATCAATTTCTTCATCAATTCCAAGCTAACATTGATCCAAAGATGACCTTCTCAGATCTCATCCGATGTAAGCAAGGAGAAAATGAGAAGATGATTGGCTACATTGTGCAGTGTGCTCTTTTCACAAATCTCATACCTAATGCTTGACTCAGATGTGCAGAAGGTATTCATAGGAAACTTTCAACGAGCCTAGCAAGAGAAGTTTTCCCTAATGAAGTATCCTTATTTCACACACCTGTGTGTCACATTGCATGAGTATTAGCAAACAGTGGTTCAGTTCAGGGGATCTTCCTCATGCTCTCATTCTGAAGGGAAGTCTATTGTATCCATTTCAGGAAAAGGAAAGGTTGTTACAAATGTAGTTATTGTGACTAGCAATCATGGCCTCAGGCGCAATATAAAGTTTACAAAGTTAGTTGAATCTTATACAATTCCATTCTACAAAAGTTATTAAAGGATTTAAGATCATAACCTTGGAAAACCCCTGACCTTTGAAGGAGCCTTATCCTGATTGGTGTGATGGGAATGCTTTTTTTCAGTACCATCGTGTTACCGGGAATGATACCGAGAGTTGCATGCGCCTACATCATGAGATACAAGATCACATTGACGACGGTACCATTCGTCTTCATGGGAAGAAGCAGAATACGAATAAATCAGTCACAAAGGCCAATAGCAAGTTGCATATTTACATGGACCCATTTTCGTCCCATTCTACAAACTTGATTATTGACCCTTCTAATGCTTCTCCTAAGCCCTCGATGTATGTTAATATGGTTTCGATTACTCCTCTCCCACAACTTGCAAATAGTTCTCCAAATGTGATTTTCACCTCGCAGGACTTGCCTTTGAATAATAAGCCCTCTCCCTTATACATTCTTGCTTCCCTGAATGGAAACTTTGTGATAGGAGTCCTAGTCGACCCCGCGAGCTGAGTCAATGTAATTACAAAGGAGACGTTATGGCTAAATTCATTACAAAGGGAGGAATATAAGAAAATGAAATCTATCATACATACTCATGACTATCTGTCTCAAGCCATATGGCTCTATAACTCTTTTTGTCCTAGTTGTACCTAGGGTTGTGGATACAACTTTTGATGTTATTTCAGAATCTGATTTGTTCAGAGTGAAGTTGGGCATTCCATGGCTAGCTTCCATGAACGGAATCGCTTATGTTATTCACAAGTGTTTAAATTTCTCCCATGAATGTGTCGTGCACGACACTAGCTATCAACCATTGGTATCACGTGTGGGTTATTCCTTGGATCATTTTTGGCCCACCTTGGTTGGTTCGCTCCCTCCTAGAATGGACCTGCTCTATCGAAACTACGTAAAGTACAAAACTGGGGGCAAAAGACAGTCAAAAGGACTAACCCGGTAGCACAACAACAAGTTGCTTCATCCTCTCAAAAGGGAAAGGAGAAATATATCCTTACTCAGGGCGTCACCTCTGCCTCCCTCCCTAGAGAGGAACTTTGGGTTACTACTCCTGGTTTTCGCATAAGAAGTCTAATGGTACCTACCTGGTGTAAAGCTAAGATCCGGGTATCCAACCTACCTACCTTACCCAAGGTGCCTAGGCCCATTCGGTATGGGAAGGGCAAGGGTCCCCATGGGGAGTCGTCTATGTCTCAGCCTCTGCAGCATAAAAGAGGGTTATGCTATAAATTTTGGGCATGTGGGAACTAGAGGACAATCTTGTACTTTATGTTATGAGGATTGATACCGATAACAAGTGTTTGGGAGGTTGATATAAATGATACATTGGGTATATCTAGTTTGGTCGACTTAGATATGAATAAAGTCTTTCAAATCCTTGGACGGGTTTTCCTCAACACAAACTCATAATTGAGGATGAGCTTAATAGAATTGATATGGTTCAACACACACAATTGAACCTAGAGAAGAGGATTTTTGGCTCAAAAAGTTCCAACATATAGGGATGAACTAGAAAAATCAATCCAAATAGAGACCTTAAAATAATTATCATCCAAGATGACAAGGTCTCATGTCTAGGGTTTGAAAACAAGCAACGATGTGTCAATGAAAGGATAAGCCCAAGGCCATGATTAAGCATTGCTTCAACATGATTTTCCTTGACAAATAAAAAAAAATCGGTAAGGTTTCGCATGGTGATAAGGCAATCTCATATGAGGTCTAGGCCCTACCAACTTAGTCTTTGAGTATGCTTAAGGGAGGGGCCTACCCACAAAATATCCAATTAAAGTAAATGTTTCTAGCTAGTGGCATGCATTATCAAATTCAAAAATTAGAAGAACAACATATGTGGTGTCTCAAAAGACATACCTCATGAAACACTTTGGGTACAATTTTTTAGAGATGTTTGGGTGGCGTGACATTGCTTGTCGTCATCAAACCTTCAACTCTAGTAGTAGTCAAGAAATAATGAAATGTTGAGGCCATTTAAAGTGGGCAAAAAATGCTCATAGATTGAGTGACAGAAAGGACACTGCAATAAATGCAAGTAAAAGAATAAAATTCCTACTTTTTTGAAGCAATGACATTCATAAAAATGTGCACAAGAAACCTTAGTAGAGCCAAAAAAAAATAGATTTTTTTATTTAAACCACTTAACTTAAGAGTCTTGATGTAAATTTTTATAATGATTAACACTGTAGTTATCATATCATTATAGAAATGAAACTTACTTTGTCATAAAAATATCTCACAAAATATAAAACTTAATATTTACCCTTCTTTTTAAATTTGAAGGCATTAAATATTAATACCTAATACAATTTGAAAGCAGTACATAGATTTTGTGAAAAATATTAATAGTATCTTTAATATAAGAAAAGTATAAACTTTAGTTTAATTGGAGGTGTACAAACTTTTTAATTCTATTTTATGTATAAATAAAATAAATGGACACATAAAGGTGAGTTCTAAAAAATTATTATTTAAATAAAATTATGAATTAGTATTTATATTTTAAACACATCTATAAAAAAAAAAAGTGGAGAGATGTCAATTTGAAGCTATTTTATTTAGTTAAAAGTTACTTTATTTGACATTAAAATTTATTATATCTAAATAAAATAGATTTAAATAAATTTATGTCTCTCCATTTATTGTATTTACATAATTTTTTTTTTTTTTTGTTTTCTTCTACATTTTCAGTTTGATTAATTATTTAATTATTTAAAGTTTATATCTTCATTTAACTTGTGTTCATTAAATTTTTAATTATAATTCACAAATTAAAAAATATCTCAAATTAACAAATTATAATATTTTCTTTTTCCACTCAAACATTTAAAAAAATTGATTAAAGATTGACATGTAAATGACTCTCAAATAAAAGATTAAAAAATATATATTAACATCTCAACATTAATAATATATACATTATAAAGTAAAAAAATAATTTCTATTGTCATAAAAGAAGGCTCTTAACCGACCAAACTAAAATAAAACTTAAGAACCTAATTTATATATTATTAAAAATCTAATATAAATAAAGACAAGTTTTTTAAAATTTATTATATAAAACAAATTATAAATAATATATACATGGTAGAGTAAAAAGTATTTTTATTGTCCAAAGGGGGTCTAATGGGTCCACCAAACTAAAGTGAATCCTATAAATTTATTTTGGCCCAATTTATATATTATTAAGAAATGTAATGATAAAGATTAGATTTTATTAGAGTTAGAATGAGATTATGGAAATCTATATATAAGCAGATGATAATGTCTAGTGAATGTTCATTGTGGATATATGCGAGGAGAAGCAAGTTCGTTGGAATTTTTCAATAAGTAATTGTTGGGCGGTGGTTTCTACTTCGGACTATTGTGGTGTTCTGTTCTGTTGTTGATCTGTGGGGCCCATAGATTGTTTGGCCTCATGGACGTTATTAGAAGTCTTCATTCATTCATTCAATGTAGTCATAGTTCAAGATTTACAGAATAGTTAAAAAAAGGTAAGAATTTTGACTCTGAAATATATATTTATTTATTTTTATGAGGAGGAGAATAGAATAAAATAGAAGGCTTTTCATATTCAGAGGTCAAAGACAATTAAAAGAACAGAGAACCCAAACCGTTAATATATACAGCACACTTCAAAATAAAATATTTTGCCCTATAAATAAGCAGAAAATATGAAAGTAACATTCAAGAGTGAAGTGGGAGAAATTTCTGAAAGAACAGTTGCTGGGCCTAAGAAAGCCTGTGAAGGCAGGCACCATATCAAGAGGGTTATGAAGAATGCACATTTAACAAACCCTAATGGCTGGATTGGTAGAAGCAATACCCATAAAAGAACCAAATTTGATGATGAAGATAAGCTTAATTTTGCCCAACTGAGCATTACAAAAGATGGACAGAAAACTAACATTCTTCAAGAATCAAAGCTGCAAAATGTCCCTCCAAATTTCTCTAAAAACCCTAGGCTGGACAGTCCACCTTCTGGGGTTATATTCTTATGCAATAAAAGAACCATGCCTCTATGCTTTCAGTATGGTTTGTTTGCACTGCCTCAGTCACAGTTATAAATGGTACAGAGCATTGTCCCTGGAACAAAGTTGTTCCTTTTTGATGTGGATTCAAGAGAGTTGCATGGGATTTTTGAGGCCACTTCACAAGGTGGTAACCGTATACACCATACGGCTTTTGGCAGATCTTTTCCTTCTCAGGTGAGATTTGGCATATGCAGGGAATGCAAACCTATAGCTGAGAAAGATTTCAGAAATGTCATAGAAGAAAACTACTTCACTCGGAACAAGTTCAAAAATGAGCTAAGCTCACAACAGGTTTTGGGTCTTCTGAAATTATTTGGGCACAATGAAAACTTGGGACAAAACCAGGTAAGCTGTTTGTGGGAACAAGAAAGTAAATCTGAGCAAACTTTGAATATCAGTAAAGGAAATGAAATTACAGGTGGTAATGGCAATTGTGTTAGTGGTTCAAACTACACCCAGAGGAATACTCAAGCATCTAAAGTTGATTGCAGACATCAGATCAATATGCAAAGCCATCAAGTATCCAGTGAGTCAGTTGAAAAATGTGATCAGGGGGAGTCTTCTACAGTTGAGAATTTGCAGTCATATGATTATTTAAGGGCTGAAGACTCCAAGATAAATGTGCATGTATATGAAGGGAAACATACAATAAGGCTTCCAGATGAAGAGGATCATTTATATGAAGATAAAGATTCATGGCGTGGCTCAGAGTTTACTGAGTGCCAGATAAACATGGAACATAGTGGGAGGATAAGCACTTGTGAGGATATTCCAAAGAATAGAATACCAGGGAATCATCTTAATAACTCATGTCCTCAGAAGGTAGAAAAAGTTTCAATGGGCAGCAAGAACTTTTCTGCGTGCCAACTAAACATGGAACAGCCCATCAGGATAAGCTCTTCCCAGGATCATCTCAGTAACTTATGCCCCCCAAAAAAGGAGGAAGTTTCAAAGGGCAGCCCAAACTTTTCTTGGTGTCAACTAGACATGGAACTTATTAGCAGGGGTCATATTCAAAAGAAGAGAATTTCAGAGGATCAACTTCACAACTCATGTCCTCTGACAGAAGAGAAAGATTTACCAAACTATTCTGAATGCCAGTTAGGTATAGAACATACCTGCAGAATAACCTCTCGGGACCATACTATAAAAGAAAGTATCTCCAGGGATCATCTTCATAGCTCATGTCCTTTAAAAGAAGAGAAAGCTTCATGGAATTTTTCTGAGTCTCAGCCAGACATGGAACATAGTGGCAGCTCTTCCGACCATAATAAAAGAAGGAGAATATCAGAGGATCATCTCTGTAACTCATTTTCTCCCAAAGAAGAGAAAGATAAATTAAACATGGAACATATTGGTAAGGTAAATTCTTCCTACCATACTCAACAGAAGAGAATCTCAGAGGATCATTTGCATAACTCAAGTCTTTCTGAAGAAGAGAAAGCTTCACAGAACTTTTCTGGTTGTCAGCTAGACATGGAACATACTAGCAGGGTAAGCTCTTCCAATCATAGAAGCAAGAAAAGAAGCTCAGAGGTTTGTCTTCATAAATCATGTTCTCATAAAGTGGAGAAAGCTATACCAAACTTTTTTGAGTGTCAGCCAGATATGGAACATAATAGCAGGGTGAGCGCTTCCAATCATTTTCAAAAGAAGAGAATATCAGAGGATAATCTTCATAACTCTTGTCTACGGAAAGAAGAGAAAGCTTCAATGAGAAGTTCAAACTTTGCTCAGCATCAACCAAATATGGAACACACCAGCAGCAAAAGCTCTTTCCACCAGTCTCCACAACATGAGTCTAGTTTTAGTATTCAGAAGAAGACAGTGTCCGAGGATTTTGTAAACAGGAGAAAATATCAGATGTTAACAAAAGAAGAAAGATCTGATAAAAGGCTTGAATGGTCTCCCATCAGGACCAATCCAAAAATTTATAGCTGGGCATCCGGTTACATCAATCACCTCTCTCAATTTGCCTACCCCTCCAAACTGGAATACCTTAAGTATTAAGAATTATACAAAATTAGCAGGTTTTCTCCCTGGCATCTAAACAGCAGATCAGTAAATTTCTGAGTCGTTTGGAGCTCGTGTCTTTTGTATATAAATTGTGATGACAACCTTGACAATTACACAAAATTCGAAGTTTATTATCAGTTATTTTCCTACAAGATCAGTAATTCTCTGTCATTTGGATCTCTTTTCTTCTGTGCAAACTCTGACAGTAATTCTCTGTCATTTGGATCTCTTTTCTTCTGTGTAAACTCTGATTAGACAAAGAACTCTGTAGCAAGCTTGTTTTCTCTATGCTTTAGGCTTAGGTACTTTTTTCCTCGAAGATGTCATTACTTACATTAATTTATTTAAGCCTGTATATCTAGAGCAGCAGCCAGTCTTTACAGACTACCTTCAATTTAAATATCAAGCAACTGGAATTTATATTTGTGTACCCATTGACTATAATTATACATAGGTGTAAGGGTTTTATTTCAGCCTTGTTAAATTTTTCAAGGGTAATCAATCAAATGCAATCAATTAAAGAAGTTGGACTGATATTTTGAAATAATTAAAAATTAATTACAGAAATGAAATGAACTGAAAATAATACTTAGCTTTAAAAGCCATGATGGGAAAATGATCTGCTAGATGTCAGTGACTATTTCAATTTGGTTGTAGACTTTGTGGGCTCTTTTTGATAAAGATCTTAGGTTGTAAAGATAAATTGTTTGTTGCTCTATTTTATCTCTACACTTGTGGACCTAATCTCTATGAGTGTAGATGTAATGTCTTTGGTTTTTGTACTTATTCACTTTGTATATGTGGATTTAGCTCTGATACCGAAAAAAGACATTAGTGTCCAAAGAAGACACTATCACCTAAAAAGGAGAGTAGCGCTCCATTACTTAGGTGTCCTATTTGGGCGCTATAGTCCTTTGGCACACTGCAATCCTTAGCTTTGTTTAACAATGGACATCTCCAATAATTTCCTAGGGAAACTTTGCATATAGAAGTTATTCCCCATGGTCTCGTGAGTTTTTCTAGTTGTCACTTTGTCAGCAAGTGTCATAATTTAGAAGTTATGTTGTCTCTTATTTTGGAAAGCATGTCTTTGAATGGCAACCTGTTGTCATTCCAATTGGAGGGATTGTACCTCTTGGTGGAGCAATCTCTTGTGAAGGTTTTTTAGTCAATCTATGTTCCACCCTCCCTTACACTCTTCATTGATGATAACCAATCTAAGAAATTCAATTTGAACTATGTCATTTTTTGTAGATTTTTAGGGTTTCACTACCATAGTCCTAAGCTTTCTCAAAATCCCTTAAATCCTAAACTTTTCAGCCCCTTTCTATGCCCTAGTTTTTATTTTTTAGTTGATCATCTTGGCCCATTATAGATCACCTATATTTTTGTCTTCGGTGTCATCTATCAATCAACCCTTTTATTTTGCTAATTAACTAGGACAATTAATTATGTTCCTTTTAAAATCACTTAAGTCTTCTATGAGTGCGCTTGATGGTGGCCCCTACCTTTGCCCACTTGGCATCCATGTGACTGATTATTATTTGAGCGCATCTATCCTTTAGAGCACGTCTTCATAATCTGTGAGCCCTTCAAAGTTGCACTCATGTACTATGATTCCACATGGATCCCACTATCTACTAGCCTTCTTGATTGTATCTTTCTTATGGGTCTTATGAAGTGTTGATGTGGCAATCTCTTATTGGTAGTGCATCTATTCAATACAACACAACTTTTCAATGGAAGCAAAAGATAAACATGCACTCGTGGGTAAGTGCACAAAGTTGGGGGGCCAAAAAGTGGCCACCTCACTTTTTGTTCCCGAAATAGCAAAAACACGAGCGCATTTTGTTAAAATGTGCTCGCATTATGAGTTGGTAGTGACTGGGCCTAGGCTCGGTCATTACCAAACCAAAACACAAGTGTGTTATAATGCACTCACGTTATGGTTTGTATTTCAAAAAATGCGAGCATGTTATAACACACTCACGTTATTTGAATGCATTCACAAAACATGAGCGTGTTATAATGTGCTCATGTTATGGTTTGTATTGAAAAATTTCCTTCTCTTTTTTTTCTCTTTCTTATCCTTATGTTTCAAGGAAACTATATACATGAGATAAAACGTTTACATATGGACATTTACTTTCTTATATTTAAAGTTATATTTCATGTATATAGTTTTAGGATGTTTGAGAGTGGTTTCGAATCTCTAGGAGTTATAATGTAAATTCTAGTTTTTGGAAGATCTTATTATTTTTAGACTTAGTCAAATTTAAGTAATCAATATGTTAAATTTTAATAATCAAGATGTCAAATTGTAGTAATCAACAAGTCGTACCATCTCTCTCTCCCCCCTTCTATCTCACTCTCTCTACATCTCTACCTCTCCCTCCCTCCTTCCCTCTCTCTCCCTCTCTCAATCTCCCAACCTTCCTCCTTCCCTCTTTATTTCTCTCTCTCTCCCCATCTCTACATCTCTCTCTCCCTCTCTTTCTCCCTCTCTCTCAATCTCCCAACCTTACACTTAACCATATTCCCTCAACCCTAAACACTATCCCTTAACCCTCATCCTTATACCTTAAAATCTAAACCATATACCCTCAACCCTCATCCCTATACCCTAAGCCCTAAACCCTACACTCTCAACCGTTAACCTATACCAATTTCTATATAAGATTCTTTGGAAACAACTTCACCTATGAAAACTACATTAATATAGGAAATTAAACAACTGTAGATTGAAGTTCCCTTGTTACAAGTGATTAAAGAGATCTCTAAGTTAAACCAGTTGATTAAACAGTTGTGCATCAAAACTCCAATGAGGAAACCAAAACAAATCAACACTGTTCATATCAATGGATACCTAGTTGATTTTTTAGTTGGAACAATCACTACTCTAAAATATGATGAACCAGGGAGTCCACTCATAACAGTAATAGTCAATGAGGTAGCAATACCCAACACTTTAGTGGACCTCGGAGCAGCCATTAACGTAATGATTGTTGATGTGATGGAAAAATTAGGATTTACTGATCTACTCCCCACAACTACAGTCCTACAAATGGAAAATCAATCCATAGCTATTCCCAAAGGCATCATTGAAAATATTCTTGTCAAGGTGGATGGATGGGAATATACAGTGGATTTCTAGATAATTGAATCCCTTATGCCCAAAGATAGTTATCCAATAATTCTGGGATGAAAATGGTTGGCTACAGTTGTAGCCAAGATTGACTATAGGGAGGGAGGAATGACCATCTCCCATGGATCTAATAGAAAACAGTTGTTTTTGTATCCTCCTGCCAAGCCTGTCGAACATAGCAAAGTATGGGTTGATGAACTAGAAAGTCCTACTGGACAGGAAAATTTGGCTTCATTGGCCATGGTAGTCATCAGACAACATGATGAAGAATTAGAGGATGAATTAGAGAATGATGTGGAAAGTATTGCAATAGACTCCAGCAGTGAAGAGATGTCAGACATAGAAGAAATCCTAGGACACCCAATCAACACAGATCAAGTAGAATTTGATGATGCTAAGTTTATTGGATTGTGTTAGAATTGGCTATGGCTGCCACCCAAGATCTATGGACCAAATGGAAAGCACAAGAAAGAGAGAAATGATATGACAAGAATAAACTGTATTCAATGTCATTAATATGATATGCAGTACTTGATTACAATGAGAGAGACCCCTTGGTTATATAGCCAAGGTGAGAACATAGAAGGGCATAAGATTATGACAAGTGTCAGAATCTTATGACATGAGACAACAATGAAGAGTTATCACTCCACCAAAGATGGAGAGATAAGCACATGATGTGTCCACAAAAGATGGAAGTGATGAGGAAATGAGATGTCAACTCCACCAAAGGTGGAAAATCTCCAACAACCTCCTATGTGGTCCCTAAGTAAACTTAACTAAGGTGTAATTATGACCTAGGACAAGATACAAAACATTTAATTACACCAACAACCCCCCTTAAGTGCAACTTAGGGAGTAGCGTATTATTATGCAAATGACACAAAGATGCAAAGATGGGTCCCGGCTACTAGGCCATGTTAGGTACCCATGTACAAACAATGCAATCAATGCAATCTCTCACAAACGAGGAAAGGGAGAAAACCTCATGGGACAAAACTCCCCCTCAAAAGAGAGATGAAATACAAAAAGTGAAATACAATACTCTCAATGAAGAATGAGAAGGTAAAAACCCCATGTGAGGAAAAAGACCCCCCCATAAGAGAGAAGTAGAAGAGAAGCAAGGTAGCCCCCCCTCAATGTTGAGTCTCCTGCAATGATGGTAGAAGCTCGACATTGAATGCTGAAGATGATCCAATCTCGCCGAACAACGTTCCTCCCCTTAGGAAGAAACAAAACCAAGGATGTATGCAGGATATCATGAAGATGGATGATGAATGATGGTGATGTCTCTGAAGCATGCTCAAGTATCTCCATGTCGATGCAGAAAACTGAACCACTCCAATCAGGCGTTCTAGGCCACACTACTGAAGAGTACAATCCAACATCTAGTAGAGAAGAATGTATAGCACTATCCAAAGACAAGGATATCCCCTCTGAAGACAAAGAGACCTCCTCCAAATGCTTTCCAAAACTATCCACACTCACACCAAACTGAGAAGAATGATCATGTAGAGAATGAACAAGAGGGTCAAGGTGTTCCCTCACAACAACTGAAGAAGGTGCATCTTCATCAAAGAGAAGATGAATGCTATCAATGGTGTCCTCCAAATCCACAAGATGAGACTCCACAAACAAGTCTGAAATACCTGTTAGGAAGCCATCCAAAGTAGCCATATCTGGAAGACAATCAGGATCTTGTTGCACTGAATCACAAGGAGCCAAAAATGTTGAATCACAAGTATCATCAAGTACAACAGAAGATGGAGGAGATGAAATGCATGGCTCAAGGACTGGATCTGAAGTGAGTATGCCCAAGTTCAAGAAGCCAAATGTCTCCTCAGAATCATAGTTGAGATCAACAGTCGAAGGAACATCGTCATCATCAGAAGAAAACTGTGCAAAGGAATACAACCGAGATGAATGATCAACCACCCCAGTGCAATGGCATCTCTAGTCTCCAAGTCATGAATGATAACTGAATCAGGTGTGAACTCCACAGTTCTCCCATCTCCACCATGTGTAATCTGATAAATGGAAAGAAGATTGTTCGTCAAATGAGGAACACACAAGACATCCTGAAAAGTGTTTTCCCCAATGCTAATAGATCCCTTCCCTATTACACTCATGTATGTATTGTTTCCAATCAAGATAGGAGACATTGTACAAGGTTGAAATGAAGAGAAGATAGTCTGCGAAGATGCCATATGATGTGATGCTCTTGAATCTAGAAGCCATCTCCCTAATCCTGGACTTGAATGAGCACAAAGAGCTTGTCCTTTATATCCTGATATTTGACCTTTATCCTTTTTAGACTGTTTTGAAGTAGAAGGAGAAGAAGATGATTCAGACATTCTAGAAGGCAAATCAATGTGATTCTTTTTGAGTAGATTTTTCAACTCATCTATGTCCTTCTTATAACAATAGTGTTCTTCATGTCCATCCTTCTTGCAATATGCACAAAAATGTCTCTCCTTCTTAGATGATTTCTCTTTTGAAGATGAATCTTTATGTTCTTCTGTGGAATTTGATGTGGATTGTGTGTTCTTCTTAGGCTTGTTCTTTGTCTTTTCTTTGCCACTTGAAGACTTCTCATCCTTTACAACCAAGGCATGTGATTTTGAAGACTTCAAAGAACCCATTTGAATAAGCTTATCTTGCTCCCTAGTGAGTTGCATAGCAAAATCTTCAAAGGAAGGCATTTTAAACTGACTCCCAAAGGCATTCTTTGTAGCATAGAAAGTAGACACAAACACTGAATATTCAGGTCCTAGCTTTGAAAGAACACTTAAGATCAATTGTGTATCTGATTTCTCAATTTTACAATTCTTCAATTGTGTTCTTAGTGACTTGAATTTGGTGATGAAGTCTTGTATGTTGTCAAAATTACATGGATTGAGACTGATTAATTCATTCTCCAACAAATGTCCTTGAATTTCATCTGTTTTCCCAAACAATTCTGACAATGTAGTCCACATAGCCATAGGTGGATCCAACTGCTCAATGTGAAACAACAACTCAGGAGAGACATACAAGCACAAATAGCCAATGGCTTCTTCACAACTATTCAACCACTTATTCTTTTTAACTTCATCATTTTGTGGTTCACCATCAAGCCCATGAACTATCCTATATAATCTTTTAACTCTTAGCCATTTGTTCATTTCTGATTTCCATTGAGGATAGTTATAATGTGTTAGAAGTGGAATTGTAGATGGCTCCATGATGAAGCAAGAACACAAATCAAGAGGAATGCAACCACAACCAAAAGAAGAATCCCCCCCAAATTCACTCAATCAAAGAACCCCCCAAGCAATATCTGATTTGGCACTTTATATTTAGTGCGTTTACAGTTGCTAGATGCCAAAAACAGCAAGCTAGACTTGATCTTAGTGCTTACAAATGCCAAAATAGGCCACAGTATCAAGTAAAAATTTTGGTATAAAATGAGATCAATCTGATCATACCACTGAGAAGTACACAAAAAATCATGCACTTTCAAAAAAAATTGCACCCAAAAATGTTACAGTAGGAGCAAGATATGAGCTCCTGAAGTTTTCAAAATGAGGACGAAGCAGCAACACCTGTGAGAATCTGCAAATTCTGGAAACACAGGCACCAAAACCAAAAACTGATTGCACTAGTGCGTAGAGCACGAAATTTTAGCCTATTTAAAAAAAATTGCTCAAAAAAAGGACTTAAAATGACTGAGTTATGAAGCTTCAAAGTTAGCCTTCAAAAATCAGAATGCAAATGGTGAAGGAGGCAAAATTTTCAAAAGGATGCTGATGTCACTGATGACGTATTGCTGACATCATCGATTTACGGGCTTAAATTTGACAGTTTGCCGGTTATTTTTGGAATGCCGCCGGTTGGAGAATGGTGGGGGCCGGTGGATTTTTACGCTAGATTTTCGTGATATTCGCCGGAAGGAAGAGATAAGGGGGCCCGCAGATGGGGGAGTGGAGGCCGCGGTGGCACCACTTGGTGCCCACGGAGGGGCCCGTACCCTGTGCGCAGATGAGGTACGCAGTACCCTGCGTACTGCAATTAAAACCGCAGAAAATTCTTTTCTGCTTTTTTTTTTTTTACCTTTTCAATTCAAAATTTTTAATTCAAAATCTTTGAAAAATGTTTAATCGGTACAATGGAAATTTTCATAAAAAAATTTCAAAAAAAATTCAATGAAAATTTTTATTTTTTATTTTGAAAAAATCGTACCGACGCAATAATGACGACCTGGGGGCCGTACGGCTCTAGGGTAAAAAAAATTTGCCTCACCGGACAACTGCTCCGAATCGGATAAATTGATAGTCGATTTTAGGGTTTTTGGCCCTTCTGGACACGATGGCGGGGTCGGATTTGACCCAAAATGCTCCAAAATTGCAGCTACCTTCTGGATTTGGTAACCACTCTTTAGCTTCAAACCCTCCTAGATTTGGCCTTGTAGCTCCGATTTGGACGAAACAAAAGGCAAAATCGACTATCTCGAACCTTCCGGACGCAATGGTGAGCTCAGATTTGCACCAAAAAGCTTGATTTGAACCTGCAACAAAGAGCCACGAACGGAACCTCCTCAGATCTGGAATCTCTCTTCAGAATAAGACTCTCCAATGGCTCCAAACACGCTCTAATACCATGTTAGAATTGGCTATGGCTGCCACCCAAGATCTATGGACCAAATGGAAAGCACAAGAAAAAGAGAAATAATATGACAAGAATAAACTATATTCAATGTCATTAATATGATATGCAGTACTTGATTACAATGAGAGAGACCCCTTGGTTATATAGCCAAGGTGAGAACATAGAAGGGCATAAGATTATGACAAGTGTCAGAATCTTATGACATGAGACAACAATGAAGAGTTATCACTCCACCAAAGATGGAGAGATAAGCACATGATGTGTCCACAAAAGGTGGAAGTGATGAGGAAATGAGATGTCAACTCCACCAAAGGTGGAAAATCTCCAACAACCTCCTATGTGTTCCCTAAGTAAACTTAACTAAGGTGTAATTATGACCTAGGACAAGGTACAAAACATTTAATTACACCAACAGATTGTCTTTCCCTTTGATGAACTTAGTTCCAAACACTTTCCATTTCTTTGCAAATGTTGCTTGGCTTCATAAAACTGTACTGCACAATTGTCCACTTAACACACTGACAAGGCCCATTCACACTGTCACATCCAATTACCTGGGAGTCAAAACTATTATGTTGCTACCAAGAAAAACTTTGAATATCAATAGTTGGTTGACTAAGACGGAAGAACAAAGATTGTTTGATACTTGGTGAGTAGATTTATTTTCCTAGGACTATAAAGATATGAGAGGAATACACCCTAGTGTGTGTACACACCATATCTATACTGAGGATGTTCGACCTATTTTCCAACCACAACAGAGACTCAATCTTTCCCTCAAAGACATCGTTAAAACTAAGATTGAAAAACTCTTGCAAGTAGGATTTATCTACCCGATTTCTGATAGCAAGTGGGTGTCACCCTTGGTAGTTCCAAAGAAGAATGGGAAGTGGAGAGTGTGTGTAGATTATAGGGAGCTCAACAAAGCAACATGCAGAGATTATTTTCCCCTGCCATTCATGGACCAAGTGTTGGATAACTTGGCTAGGAGAAAATATTTTTCATTTTTGGATGGATTTAGTGGATACAACTAGATACAGGTAGCAGTGGAAGACTAGGATAAGATGACCTTTACCTGCCCTTGGGGGACATTTGCATATAGGGTTCTTCCCTTTGGACTGTGTAATGCTCCTACCACATTTCAGAGGACCATCCTAGCTATATTTGTTGAGTTGGTAAATAAGTGCGTGGAAGTCTATATGGACGACTTCACTATATATGGCTCAACTTTTGATAAAATCCTCACAAATCTAGACAAAGTGTTAAAACTATGTGAGGATCATCGGTTGTCCCTCAGTCATGAGAAATGCTTAATCATGGTGGAACAAGGAATAGTGCTAGGACACCATATTGCAGTTAAAGGGATTAAGGTCGATTCCAAGAAAATCAAAGTCATCCAACAACTTGAGATCCCAAAAACTCAAACTGATGTCAGGAGTTTCTTAGGGCATGTCAGATACTACCAAAGGTTCATAGAAAACTTTAGCAAAATTTTAGACCTGATGTTTTTTCTCCTTCAGAAAAATGTTGACTTCATTTGGACACCTGAGTGTCAGTCCTCATTTGAAATTATCAAAGAGAAACTCATCTTTGCCCCTGTCCTATGAGGACCTAACTGGAACCTTCCATTTCACATTTATGTCGATGCATCTGATGACACCATTGGAGCGGTTCTAGGGCAAAAAGATGAGAATGGAGGGAAATATGCTATATAGTTTATTAGCAAAAATTTGATGCCAACAGAGAAAGAATTCTTGGTTGTAGTACATGCCATCAAGAAATTTAGACATTATGTCACAGGATACAAAGTTATAGTGCACACAGACCATGTACCCATCAAGTATCTCATGAATAAATCAGTGGTAAATGCAAGGATAATCAGGTGGTTACTCCTTCTCCAAGAGTTCAATGTGACAATTGTTGACAAACTAGGGAAGTCCAACATAGTCACAAACTTCTTATCTCAGATAAAACATGATGGTGACTATGCTCTAGTATAGGACAAATTCCTAGATGAAAATTTGTTCGCCATCTCCACTAAAATTCCTTGGTTTGTCGATATTGTGAGTTAATTAGCCACCACAAAAGTACCACCTCACTTTTTGTCAAAACAGAAGAAACGCCTCGTAAGAGAGAGGGCCCCTTTTAAATGGATTAATAGAATCTTGTTTCAATGTGGACCCGATATAGTTTTGTAACGGTGTGTTAGGGAAGATGAGACCTACAGTATCCTTAGGGCCTATCATGATGACCCTTCTAGAGGTCATTATTCTACTAAAAGGACAAATCACAAGATTTTGGGAGTAGGATACTATTGGCCTTCAATGCATAAGTACATCAAGAAGTACATTCACAAGTGTGATGAATGCCAAAGGGTAGGAAGACCAACCGCATCCAATGAAATTCCCCTACAACCTCAGGTAGTCCTTGAGCCATTTGAAAAATGGGGATTGGATTTTATTGGCCCCATAGACCCTCCTTCGTAAGGAAAAGAGTATATTTTGGTCTATACTAACTACATGACTAAGTGGGTATAAATGCAAGCATTACGCATTGCTAGCCTGGAAGAGCAGGTAGTTGACTTTCTTTATAACAAAATATTTCTAAGATTTGGGGCTCCAAGAACAATTGTTATAGACCAAGGCCCCCAATTTATGTCTAAATTCCTATTTGAATTCACATATCACTTCCAAGTAAGTCACAAAAAGTCCTCACCCTACCACCCGCAGGAAAATGAACAAGTTGAGGTCACTAATAAGGAACTGGAGAATATTTTGACAAAACGATATCTTTGGGAAGGAAAGATTAGGCTAGGAAACTATTGGAAGTTGTTTGGGCCTACAACACGACTTGGAAGTCAACCACTGGTTATAGCCCCTAAGAGTTAGTCTTTGGGAAGAAGCCCCTCTTTCCCATTGAATTTGAGCTCCAAACCCTTAGGATGGCCATGGAATTGGGCATGGATCTTAAACGAGCTCAAATTGAGAGTCTTACAGCTTAGTGAACTAGACGAACTCCATCTAGACGTTGTCCATCACACTAAACTGGTCCAACAACAATGTAATGTCTAGCATGGCAAACATATCAAAGAAAAAGAATTCCATACTGGGGATTGGGCATTATTGTTCGATCAAATACAAGGATCATCAAGGGAAACTCAGGACACACTAGCTTGGACCATACGAGATTTCCAAAGTGTTTGCTAACAGTTCAGTCCAGTTAAAACCAATTGATGGTGACACCTGAACTCTTCTGGTTAATGAGCTTTGATTACTCATCTTCCATAAACTTGTTAACAAAGAGGAGTTTACAAAAATGGTAGAAACGCGGGGAGAAATCCACTGCATTGACTTTGCTATGGCAGGGTCAATATAGTTGTTAAATTAAAAAATTATAATAATAATAATCATTTCATTTCTGAAAAATTTCTTCAACTTCTTCATCTATTCCACCATTTGGAATTGGCTAATTTTTTGTTTATATTTTGCAAGACTTCATCTTTTGGTGAACCCAATTCTAACGCACCCTGTCGTGATCCAAAATCTATGAGCACTGTTACTACGATGCTCCAAAATTGTTGTTGCTATGCTCCAAAATTGTTGTTGCAATGCTCCAGAATCTACACATCATGTTGGTTCCATGTCTCGTCCTGATCTTGCATTCTAACGCATCACTCAATGGTGCTTTGGAAAGTCAAGGCCAAAGTATCACAATTTTCTTCCTTTCGACTGCATCTTTTCATTGATGCTCTGAAATTTTGTTGTATCTCTTCTAGCTACATCTTTTCAGTGATGCTCCAGAATGTTGTTGTTTCTCTTCAAGCTACATCTTTTCATAAATGCTCCAAAATTCTGCTCGGATGCTCCAGAATTTTGTTTGGATGCTCCAGAAATTTTGGTTGTTGCTTCGGCTGCATCTTTCGACAATGCTCCAAAACTCTTGGTTTCTACCCCAGCTGCATCTATCAGCGCTGCTCTGGAATCCTCAATCTAGTTACTCTATTTCGATGACATCTTTCTATAATAATTCTAGAACTCTTTTCTTTTCTACTTCGGGTGCATTACTTGATAATGCTTTGGATTTTTGTATAAATTTTGTCTTTCTAGTTTTTTTAAATTTTTCCTAAGTTTCATGCATGCCCATCCTTTAATGCCGCTTCAAGATCTTCCCCTTATGATTATCCCGCCGCATCACATCAAATCTTTCCATAATAAATAATATTATTATGACACCTTTTTGTCATAATAATTTATGTCATTACTTCAACCATCCCATCCATGCCATTATTATCTGCTGCCACCCTCGCCAACCATGTGACTATCCAATTATGTCAACATAGGTAAGTGGCGTTTGATCTAACGACAAGACCTAAGGTATGTGTGAATTTATTTGTTAAAAAGGGTTAGCACTTATTTTGAATAAAGGTTAATTAATTGGAATGATATGTTCCCCTTGTAACTTTGAAACTTGTGCCCTTTACACAACTGGTAAGAGTACGACAGTAGTTGTAATTCCCCATGAAAGGTCATCATCATTATGCAGTAAGGTGATAAGCAATCTAGTAATTAATTCTTTCCTCATCGAGTATATTGACACAAAACTCTTTTTTTGTCTATAATTTAGAGAATCAAGCATTTTGGAGTTCTATAAAATTTCTTCGGGGAACAAAGGAAATGGGAGGCACTAAGAAAAAGTATGAGCCAACTTTTGCATCGCCATTGCTGGCATTAAGCAATATAGAAACTTTATTTCAAACGGAACTGGATGGTTGGACTTTATGAAACAATTTGAAGGGCACATAGAGCAGCTAGTGAAGGAATTCGTTGAGAATTTTGTAGATGGGAAGATTGTGGTGCACGGAAAACCATTCCAGGTAAGTATGAAAGTCCTTACTTGTCTTTTCAATTTTGAGAATAAAGGAATTCATTTAAATGAAGATACCCATGTCCCTTATCAAAAGTTAATAGAATTGTTCCATAGGGAACGGGAACCCCAACCTGTAATGACCATAAACACCAGGGGAAAAAATAAGGGAATTCAGAGAATGTCTATTCCAGAACCCTAGAGGTCTATTGCAGCCTGGATTATTAAATATTTCACTTGTGAGGGACAAATGACTATAGTAGTGGGACCCCCTTTTTTCCTGTTGAATCATTTATTCCACGGCATTGAGGACCCTACTCTTAGGGTATATTTACCAACTTTTCTCTGCCATTTAGTCACCTCTATGATAGAAAAGTATAAAATTGGGACGGGGCCCCTTAAACATCATGGTATGATACAATTAATATCTAAATACCATTTCTTCCATAAGCCAGAGAAAAAGTGGCAAAGGTTTCTACGAAAATTTGAGAATGAAGAGCTAGGGAGGCCACTTGAGGAAGGAGAATCCTCTAAATAAAAGGAACAGTTTGTAGAGTAACCCTCCTCGAAGGCATTAGGTGCCCCTAAATCTCAATGTACCTCCACGGCTCCCAGCGGTGATGCACTAAAAACCTTTCCAGATGAATTACAAACCCCAAGACAAAAAAGGGAGGTGGGAATTGTACATTTTGGAGAAGAGGAGGAACCCCTTTGGAAGAAAAAGAAATGAATTAAAATTGTTTTTCAAATAACTCCTCTACGAAGGAGTAAATAGTTATCTTCAAGGGCCAGTGAAATCGAACCCCAAGATATAGGCAGTAGTTCAAAAAGGAAAAAGGCCAGGACTCCAATAAAGGTGGTAGAAATTGATAGTCCACCTGATAATGAGGCAATAGATGGAATAGAAGAGCAAGGGGATGAACTTTCCAGGGAAAAGAACAAAGAAACCCTATTGCCTGAAGAACAGGAAAGGGAAAGAACACAATCACCACACTCAAAGAAAAATGAAGATGAGCCTATGGGAGGATTCTCTGCTTTCCTTAACAGGTTGGAAAGTATACCTGAATTTGTGGAAAGAGTGCCTCAAGAAACTCCTCATGCATCTTTCTCTGTGAATACCGATGAAGAAGACATACCTCATATTGATGGAGAAATTCCTTGCTCCTCCTTACTTGAAGAAACTGAAGAAGTATGCCTCATACTAAGAATACATAATAGATAGAAAGAAGTGCTTCCTGAGAGCATTGAAACAGAAAATGCACCCCATATTGATGAAAAAGTGGAAGAAGTGCCTCACTCATTCCTTCCTAAGGACAACAAAGAAGAAAATTTGCCTCATCCTGATGAAGAAATTCCTCATGCATTCTTTTATGTGGACACAGGGGAAAAAGAATCCAGTCAGAGAAATGAGGAATTAGAAAAGCTAAACATAGAAATTGAAGGGTTAAGAGCTAGGTTGCAGGATGACGAGCCAAAAATTAATCAAAAGAAAGAATAAATCGAGGTGCAAATTGATATTGTCCATAAAATAAATCGGGAAGTTGCCAAATTGACTATGCAAATGGAGGAAAAAGACAAGCTTATTGACCAGTTGTAATTCTAGATCCAGCAATGGAATCAACAGGGTAAGTAGAATCAAGATGCTCTGTGTGAAAAAAAATGTATTCAAGATTTGAAAAATAGTTTTATTCAATTATTCAGTGCTTTTGAAGAAAAAAAGAATTGACAAGAAATTGAGTTAAATGCCTCTATGAGTAAAATTGTGGAGCTAGAACAAAGTTTGTAGGAGAGTGACACTCAACCAATCATGGAATCAAAGGGGACAAAAATTCAACCTATTTTTATAGACTGGTTCTAGGTACGTATTCCCCCAATGCTAATGAAATGGATAGAGCATTGTTACCTCTTGAAGGATGTGGAATTTGAAAATAATGGGTTAAAGAGGGAATTAGTCATGTTAAAAGAATCTTTCCATCAAGCATATAGGGGTAAGCAGGATGCATGTGAAATTCGTGAATTGCTATTAGCCTATAGAAGGCCATCTAGGTTGTACTCCATGTTTCTTAATGAGCAGCTTTTAAGATGGAAGTTGCAAAGAATTCACCAGAACCAGCCTCATGACCCTGATGACAAGAAATTTGTAAAAGTATTTATTGAGTCACTCCCTAAACAACAGAATTTGTTGTGTGAGTTCTTTGTTCACAATTTTCTCTTAGAAAAGTATACATATTTCTTTATTAACTTCTTTGCGGGAGAAGTAGAATTAAGATCATTAATGTCCACTATGAAAAATCAACGTCATTGGCAAGAAAAATCTAGAGAGTATGCTCAGGTAAAAAAGATTGTAGGGTTACATATGAGATACCCTCATAGGAAGCCTCTCTCTTTCAAGAAACAATTTCTAGGTGTCAAAAGTAAACAAGAAGTATAGGTCAAATACAATAACAATCTCAGGTTGTGTCATGATTACTTTCAAGAACAAGGGCCACATTTAATAGGACTAGCATGGCATGCATGTGAAGAAAGGTATACTCCTCTTCCCATGCATCTCAAAAAGAGGGAAATAATTTCACCTCTTAATATCATATGGTCCTACAGAAGAGAAGTAGCTTTGGCCAAATTTCTGGAGGAATTAAAGATCAACTGGATTGGTATGAGGTACAAACCTCCCTTGCT
Organism: Sequoia sempervirens; assembly: GCA_007258455.2. Lineage (NCBI taxonomy): Eukaryota > Viridiplantae > Streptophyta > Pinopsida > Cupressales > Cupressaceae > Sequoia > Sequoia sempervirens. The sequence continues at coordinate 84,480 of VDFB02343677.1, read as the reverse complement.
TCTTTCACTGCCACCTTCAGTATACACCAACCTAGACCAAAGTGAGGATATTTTTTCCAAGTGAAGACAAAGGGTCACTTTTCGTCAGGGATTCTTGAGGAATCTAAATATATTAGATATAGAGGTAAATGATGTGTATGATCTTAGTGTTAAGTATGAGGAAATGAATAGAAGGAATGATGGGCAAGGGGCACACCAGAGAGTAGGAGGACCTGCTCGAACTTAGGAAGGGGAGGAAATGATGAGGTAAAAATAACCTCATCAGAATAATGGGGTCAAAATGTAAATCTAAACCCTTCAACCTTAATAAAATTTCCAATTGATTACCTTCAGGAAAAATAAGTTCTCTCTTTCTATGAATAATTGTACAAAATTTATTTCTTAGATTTTATCAAATTTAACTAACTTATGTTGACTTAATGATATAGTCTTTGAGCATTGCGTAGGTCAACTCCACTCCCAATCACATTCCAGTCATAAGGGAAATGAATGCAGATCTTGACACTTTTGAAAACCAACGAGCGGGAGCCACAATTCCAAGAGCACACATTTTGGCCAATTCTTTATAATTTTGTTACTTTTCAATTTCAAAAACTTTATGGCTCATGTGAAGCATCTTTAATATTGTATATCATGGGATTTAAAGTCCCTTTTACTATGGGCAATATGTTGAAAGACTTGATCGACTAAAAAATAGGATTTTTGTTAGTTGTTTTTCATATAAATATGTAACTATTACAAACAATAAAAAAAGATAATCATTATGTTGCCAATTTGTCTTTGAGTAAAAACTACCATATGAATATGATTTTTCCCGCCACTCCTTGAATTACTGTGTAATATGGATGCATCTGTGGAATGAAGTAATAGAGAGGTTTTTCCAGGGCATGTGATCTGAAGTAGTTGTAGTCTCACCCGAGAGCTGGCCACTCAAGGGTTATAGATAGATAGATAGATAAGTATTATGTTTCCTATTTTGTATTTTATTTTAGTCGATAATAGTTGAGTTTGCATTTCATTTTCATGAGTGTATGTTATACTATTAGTGTCAAGTCTACAGGTTGTAACTGAGTCTGTAGTTTCTGAGCTTAACATTTGAATGTATGGAGCACCTTTCTTCAGTTGATTTTGATTAATGGTTTTATGATTAGTAGTTGGCTTGTTATATTTTGCATTAGATAGATGTTTCCTAATTTCTTTACATGCTTTACTTCTTCAACAATTTATGCATTTTTTTAGATTAATCATTTCCATGCTTTCTAGTTTAATGGTGATGCTTTTTAGATTCTTAGTTTTCTGTTTTCTGATTTGAGTTATTTTCCCACTTTCTAGATAGATGATTTATTGCTTTTAAGATTAGAGGCCCCTTATCTTAGAACTTTTATTTAGTTGATTAGTGCTTAAGACACAAGTTGAGATGTCCTCTATTGCATACAGTCATTGGACACTGCCTGGTTGATATATTGATGTGTTTATTCACTAAAGTGTTAGGACCTAACGACACCCTGTCAGCTTCAAAGATCCCCACAAAGACCAGTAAACCAAGATTTTTAAAATCCCTAAGTGGGAAAGAATATAAATCAAAAACACTGAGAAATAACTAGAATGAGAGTGTTCTTATTAGCTCAATTTTTTTATTTAATTATCTAGGGATCTTCAAGATTGGTGTTGCATACATATATTAGTAAGGGGAGAATCACAACACCAAAGTTGATAATCCATACTTACTACAAATACAACCCTAACATTTTTAATATTTTCAATCTTTAGAAACCTAAACACACAAGGTCTCTAGGGCACTTTTGATACCCTAAAAAAAATATACACCTTCCATGGAAGCATATTTATTTAACACATTTTATTTAATGGTTTATGTTCCATTCCTATAGATGGTTATTCTTGAAACACTTTGTCTAACAACTTACAACACTTTCTATATTTCCATGTCATGTATACATGTTTTATGCATCGACAACTTCAACATCTAGCATAAATCTACATTATATTATGATTTAATGCATATCCACAACATGTTATGAAACTTGCATTCAAGCACAACCTAAGAGGACATTCAAATATGTTAAATGCAAGCAACAAGGATGCAAGTAAAGTTGTGAAGTTTGAATTTGAGTTCACTGATTACATTTTATTGAATATTTATAACTCATTTTCAAAAAATATATTTTATATGTATATATCCTATAACATTGGATCACCAAGAGATTGTTTCAAGGCTCTCATTTTAATGTAAGCAATGAGGAAGATGATAAAGGATAGTTTGATTGATGATGACAGATAACATGATAAAAGAAATGATAGCAATTTATTTTAATTCTCAGATTTGACTTAAGAGACCACCTAAGACACACAAAAAGATTTGGAGGATTAAAAATACTTTTTCAAATTTTGTGAAATTACATACAACACTCCAAAAATTATTTTAATAATAAATTCAACATTTCAAGATGTTAAAATATTTTTCCATTTGTGAACTTAATCGTGTGAAAAAAGTTTGAAACCCAAAAAAACAAAGGAGTTTCAAGTTTTTGAGTTTAGAAGTGACATATGAATTTTAGTTAAATTTATTTTTAACCTCCAAAAACCCAAATACTTTTGAACATTGAACTTTTGAGATCCTAATTCATTATTGTGATTTGTATCTAAGACTCTAAAATTTTAAGTACGAATATAATTTGCATCATTTCCATTATGCATAGGTAATTAAAATCCTTGCAACACAAGGAAACATTTGGTGTATGACCTCTTTCAACTCAACATGGACAACTTAATATGATCATGTTTAACTCTTGATCACCTGCAACTAAATTAACAATTAACAATTTTTGACATGATTAAACTTGAGCTAAAAAGGATGTTTGTCGATGACTTAAAGTACTAAATTGACCCTTAGGAATTAATTTGAATTTCATGTCAACTTGGGGAATGTGAAAAGTTTAAAATTGTCATGATAAAAAATGAGGATTGTGAATGCAACTTTGTACCTGTGCTAAACATGAACAAACACATAAGAATTAGTCATATTAGCATGTACAAATCACATTCCCTATGAAATACTTGGAATCACAAAGCATGAAACAAAACACCATAAAGCATGAAAGAGCATGAAATATGTGAATGAAACTAAACTAAGCAATCCCAAACCTCATCCCATAGGGGGATTGATACCAATTTGATGTGGAAAGTGGCCCTTTCCCAATCCCTAAGTTGAATAAGCTTCAATATTTGATGCAAAGTGATGGATTTGATGCAATAAGATAGTGGGTTCAAGCTAAAAATATGAGAAAAAAGCATGTGATTATGGATGGAAATGTGTAGCATAACCTTGCATGAGATGATGGATCCATTTCCAATAGAAGAGCCTTCTATTTATAGAATTCAAGAGTTGGAAGAAGAGGTGAAATTAGGCAATTTGGGACTAAGATGAGATCAATAGCCTTGTGAAAAGTGTCACAAGGCTAAGAGAAGCAATAGGGATATGTGCCCCACACAAATGTGTGCACATCTTGGGAGAAGAGATGTAAGAAGAATTTAAGGCATAGATGGCTTGTGTAAGAGGAATGTAAGAGGCTATTAAGGAATGTGGATGAGAATGTATGAGACAAGATGGCATGTAAGAGGCCATTTAAGGAATGTAGGTGAAAATGTAAGAGAAAGGTGGCTCTTGTAAGAGCATTAAAGACCTTTGTAAGAGGCTTTTAATATTTGGGAGGGAAAGTAAAATGGAGAATATTCCAAGAGAATATCGTTTTGTGAGGGTAAATACCCATTTAATTAATTTGAAGAAATTAAGTTCATGTGCAAGTTGGAAAGGGAAGGGATATTCCTTGGGAATATTCCTTTGTGAGGAAAATAGGTAATTAATTAATTTGAGGAAATTAACTAATGGTGCAAGTGGGGTTAGTAGATCATAGGTTTATTTAACCTTGGTGAGGTTAAAAGCTAGACAATTGGCTGATGAAGATTAGCAGGTATTTTAAGGTTAATTATCCAGAATTGATTAATCTTAGGTGGGTTAGGGATTTAGAAGAATATGACATTTAATTAAATAACTAGATTTATTTAATCAAATGAGAAGACATAGGAGTTTTAATTAAATGATTTACATTATTTAATTAAATGGGTTGAGAATTAATAAGGTGGTTAATTAATCAAATTAAATTAATTATTTGACCAATAGGAGAAAATGATGAATTTAATTAAAAAAAATAGATTATTTAATTAAATAGCTAGAAAAGATGTGATTTAGGAGGAAATTATGGTAATAATCAGATTCAGATGCATAATATCAATCAGGACTATTTAAGTGTCTACATTTTGTCCCTCCTTGGAGCGAGGTACCTGTTACATTGGTTCAAAGAATGGTGCTTCCCAAGATCAACGATGCTTTCAAGATCAAAATTCAAAAAAAAATTGATTTTTTGGATGCCCCACTATTGCCCCAGGGGAAGGAATTACACTACCACACTACCCCCTCGAGAGATCGGGCAGAAATTTCAATTTTTTAGGTTGAGCTCACAACAAAGATTCGACAAAGGTTTAGCTATAGAAAATAGGCTATATGATGCGAAAACAAGCTTATGACACTAAAAAATGCTCAACATAGGCTTCATAGCTCAAAAAATAGTTAAACATTCTCAAAATCCTAGCTTCCCACCTTAATTAAGGCAAAAAACCCTAATTTGCATGCTTAAATATGAGAGGAGGGGTCACTTTCAATTCATTTGTGCATTCACACTTTGAGATTTCCTGCATTTTGTGCTCCGACCCTCTGATGAAATGGCTTGTCATGTGCTTCCACGACAAATCATTGATTGAGTTTGAGAGTACTAGCAACCTCCAGGTGCAGGACCACCGGTATGCCAATCGAAACTTTTCTTTGTACTTTGCTTTTTTGTGCACTTATTAGGAATCAAATTTAGGCTAGTTTAGACATTCCCTTGCTGCAACACTCTAGGGACTTTTAGTGATGCTTTTTTCAATTGTAGCAACACAATTTTAGAGAGTGATGCATCTCAGGATTTAAAATTAGGGCTTTATTTTGGTTTTAGCGATGCAAGTGCATTTAGTGATGCTAGCTAGGATTTAGATTTAGCAACGCCAGAGAATTTGAGCGATGCATATGCATATAGTAACGCTTTTAGGGATGTGCATAGGGCGACACCCCAAATGTTGATACATAATTGTTTCCACAACAACGTTGATTAAAATGGCAATGCTTTTACTATTTGGGTATGGCAATGTTATTAAAAATAGTGATACAATTGCTAATCAAGAATTCAAAAACTCAAAACTTTGTCAATTTTAGCCAATTTTTTATGTTGTTCGCTTCATGCATGTGGGAGGTGATTCAACCACTCATGTCGCATGAGCATTGGCCAAGGTTGCTTGAGGAGCTAGAGGATATAGACGTTATTTGGTAGGATCTCCTCAGGGAGATCAGGCTTTGGTTCGTGGCATACATGCCCGAGGTTAGGACACATCTAGCCATGATGATGACACTAGTTGAGCAATGGCACTGTGAGACATCATCATTCCACCTCCCCACTAGTGAGGCTACAGTGACCTTGGAGGACGTGTGGAGGATATTGCGGCTTCCCATTCATGGGGAGCAGGTGATTTACGATAGATTCCAAAGCAGATGCCTCTCATGAGGTCCTACGAATAGAGGAGTTGATGCTAGCGAGCTCACAAATAGAGTTGGAGATGTACTGAGGACAGGCACCAATTTTTAGAATGATAGTTGGAGTTGTGATTTTTGAGATAATTTCCTCATATCTTCGTGGGAGGGGATTTATTCTTTGTTGGGGACTTTCATGGCATGGGATTATTTATGGAAGGATATTTTACATGTGAGGCACTATCATGTTGGCCTCTTTATATCATGGTATGCATTATTTTGTATATGGACAAGGACGGGCTCTATCAGTAGGTGTAACCATATTGCATATATGGCCATGAAAGCATATTACAGTGCTCTAATTGGTGGTGGTACTTGTAGACGCAGATCTGGATGAGCCAATTATTTTCAGGTATAGGGGACAAATCACACTATAGCACACAAGTCCCTTGGGTATTCTGTATAGGAGGAGGGTGATCAATGACATGACTATGTTCAAGTGGCGACCATGGTTATAGATGTCACCATGGTATGATGACCATTAGCAGTTATTCTTCACCAAATAGGCCCAATATATGTAGGGTCTTGAGCATACTATGATTGAGAGGTACATGTCCAACCATGTGACAAGACAATTTGGTGAGGTGCAAGATGCACCTGTAAATGATTACATAGCCACATTTTTTAGTATAGCTAGGAAGATAGCATGAGGTCTACAAATACAACCCCACAAGGCCATAGAGGGCTTTAGATAGCTTGCGCCTCAGCCTTGGGTCTATGATCAGGGCCAGGTTGATGCGAGGACCACAATGGCTTATGATGCATGGTTTGTGCCTCCTCTGCAATTAAAAATTTTGATAGGGTTACCTCCATGAGGGAGACCTATAGGTCAAGGGGTAGGTAGGGGTCAATAGGACCAGCAGCAGGATCAAAGCCAGCAAGATCAGGTGATTGGATAGGGTTAGAGCCAAGGAGGCCATGATCAGGTAGTGGGCCAAGTATCAAGGGGACTACCACAATGGCCACCATCACCACCATGCCAGCAACAGTAAGGACCAGACCCTCAATGCATGTAGATACAACTATTGACACAAGAGCAAGACCAAGCCTTCCAACAGCTGCAAATTATGACAGGTGAGCGGGATCAGGCCCACCAACAGATTTTGGCATTGATAGCAGAGAGGGATCGGGAGCATCAGCTCTGACATGACTTAGATGTATAGCTAGCCCTGGGGATAGGGAGGATGCAGTAGTGAGAGGCTTTGGCACAATAGGCAGTAGCAACAGCACAGGGACAAGTGGGCCAGACGGTGGAACACACCTTTATGGATAGGAGATGCAGGATGTGTCCTATTACAAGACACTATATTACAGGGATTTCCCCCCACATCATCGTTAGCCATATTTTGATCACAAGAGTGGAGTTGCAGCTATTATGTCGGGTGGATAGCCATTAGTGTGATAGCCTAGAGAGCTGAGACATAGACAACCATTTGATGGTCATTAGGACCAATCACATCATGGTGAGCGAGGTAATAGGGGATAGATCTTGCCCCATTCCATACACACACTTTGGATGTACAGCTTGATTGATTTTGTATATACATTCATTGGCTAATTTTGATAGCCTCTTATATACCATGTATGATGATATTACACATTGACTTTGATTTGTATTATGACATTCGATTTTTGATATATATGAGATGGCTCTGATGTGGCATTTGATGATGTGATGTCTCTTTATTTTATGATTTATGGATGTATGGATGCATTGATATGCTATGGATGTATGTACTTTTATTTATGCTTATGATATGATGTTCATGATTCATGATGCAATTTTATGGATGTGTGACATGGATGCAAATATGATAGATGGTTTACTTTCCTTTTCAATATCTTTTTTGTATGATATGACATGATGATGTAGAATGTATGGATGCATCTCTTTTTTGTGTATTTTTCATGATATCATGATGTGATTATGCAAGATATATGTATATGTGATGTGGGATGTATTTGGATGATTTATATGTTCATGATATGGATGTGATGGATTATTAGGTAATGTGATAAGATGCTTAGAATAACAAATCCATATTATTCTAAACAACCTAAATGATAATTATGATGCAATGGATGGATTAAGATGCTTAGAATAAAAAATCTATATTATCCTATGGATTATGTTTCCCATTATGATGATATGTTATGATTATGCAATATGTGTGCAAGTTGATGATTTGTGGATGCAGGATGAATGCATGATTATTTTTTTTGAATGTCATGATACCATGTTAGCATGGAAAGAAGATAGAAAAATAAGAGGGATCAACCCTTGATTCTGAGAAGATCCAGAAGTCTAACAGGTCTACGATTCATCTAGACTTTATTAGATATGATGATGAGTGAAGATAATTTGTCTTATCTAGGGATTGGGACATGAATGCAACAGTATTCTTTATGTTTGATAAAACACATAGACACAATGCATCAAGGTATGGACAACTAGGATGGTGTGGCATCTAGTACGATGAACTTTGACTCAGCAAACAAATAGGAGTATTTTTGCTCATACCTAACATACAAAAGCCTTGCTAGGGTGTACTTTAGAAGTTTCAAACATCTCAAACCAAAACATGGAAAGGCATAACATAACAATGTAATAGTCAACAAGTTTCCTAAAACACCTTCCATACACATCTAACAAAGAAAGTATTCACCAAGGTTATATTACACGAAAATCCAACAAGCACAACAAACAAAACATAATTATCAATGCACCATTCCTTTCTCTCTAAATAATTTTGATATACATCATCAAGAGGTCATTGGAATGGACATAAATAAGATAAATCATAAGAAAAGATCAATTAAACAAACAATCCAATGTTCTTCATACCTCTAGCCAAGACTAAAACTATGGTGATTCTTGATGTTGATTTCCATTGTAGAAAGGATGCATCCCAGGACATGATTATCAGATGATTTAGAAACTAACTAGATGATAGGCTATTGATACAAAAATTTAACCAACTTGTTTACCTAATGATCTCGACTCAAGACCTTTACATTTAGATTCACACTTTATAGAATTTGCTACACTTGTTTCCATTTGTTTTACCAAAGGGTGAAGATGACAAACAATTTATTATGGATGGATGTTTATTGCGAGTGAAAGTGAGATGGGATTGGTGGTTTTGGATTTTCTAGAATATTTTAATTTTTTTGGTATTTTTCACAATTTTTTGAGGTTATTTTTTGAATTTTGGTTTGTTTTACAAATGTTTTGGTGTGTTTTTTGATATTTTGACCAAGAACCTAACCTAAAAGACTATCCTAGGGGCCTCGGGGGCTGATCAAATATTAGCCTTGCCTACGTTATACATGCAGAGACCACATAGTTCAACTAATAGACATGTTTATTGATGAAGCATGAACATTGATGGATTACTAGTTTATTATGAAGGGCTCCTAGGGATTGACCTAATGCAGGTCAGAGGCTAATCAAAGATTAGATTTTCCTACATTCAAGCTCAAAGACAACGTAGTTCAACATCCATGTTTTTAAATTTTTCTAATTTTGACCTATTTTGGGATTTTGTTGTGTTTTGGATGTTTTTGGATTTTCAAGTTTTCAATTTTATGAATTTTTTTGGGTTTTTTTGATTTTATGAATGTTTTTGGGTTTTCAAGGATTTTGCAAGTGTTTTTGGATTTTCCAATGTTACAAAAGACTTTAATGAATATACATGAATTTGATCCAATACAAGGATAGATAAATTCCCCCAACGTGATGTGATAGACTACCTCGATATAGGCGGGAAAAAATGGCCTTAGGAATGTGCCAAGTAGTACTAAAGAGGAACATGATACTAACAAATAGCCAACTATGATATGGATGTAGATGGGTGATGGAAAGAATAATGGAATGAAGGATGAATGCAATGGAAAGTGATGCAAAGCAATCCAAAGAATCAATGGTGGATGGAGAGTGCTTATTTACACAAGGCGCTTGATTGCTAGGTTTTCACCAAGTTACTTGCCCAAAGTGCCACTGAAGTAGTTTTCACTATAGGATGATTTTTTTCTTTACTGTTTTCAATCCTTTTTCTAATTTTATTTGTTATTTTTTTATATTTTTGGATTTATACCTTGCAATCCTAGGCATAAAACTTTTTGAGATGAGATCTATTGATAGGCTCCTGCAACAGTTCACCTTCAGGAATTGACAACTAATATGCTCCTAATTTGAAACTTGCTATGATGATGAAGGGTCCCAACCAATTGGGTTCAAACTTTCCCTTATTTTCTAGATGAGGTGCATTCTTTTGATTCTCCTTTAGCATGAGCTCTCCAAATTGGAAGAACTAACTTTTGATCTTCTTGTTGTAGCTCCTCTTGAGGCGATTCTAATAAACCTATAAGTGATTCAAAGAATCTAGGCCACATTCATCCAGTAGCTCCAGCTCATTTGACTATGACACATTGTACTCTTCATTAGTGATAATATTTTGCAAAGATATTTGTAGGGATGGGAGCTCAAACTCAATAGGTAGGATAGCCTCAGATCCATCTACTAGGGAGAAGGGTGTAGCACTTGTAGGCATGCAGATACTGGTTTTGTAGGCCCATAAGGCAGGGTTTAATTACAAATGCCAATTACGGCCAACTTCGTTGACTATCTTCTTAAGGATTTTCAAGATGGTTTTATTGGAAGCCTCAACTTGGCCATTACCCTGGGGGTAATAGGGGGTAGAGAACTGGTGTTGGATATTGAATCTTTAGCACAACTCACAAACATCCTAGTTCTTAAAAGGTGTCCCATTATCTAAGATAAGGGCTTGTGGGACACTGTAGTGGCAAATGAGGCAATTTAGGATGAACTTGGAGATTTTCTTCCTCGTAATATAGGTCATAGGGATTGCTTCAAGCCACTTCGTAAAGTACTTCATGGCAGTGATGATAAACTTGTGGTCGTTGGATGAGGTTGGTGTGATATTCCCTAAGGTTGAGTCTCCACTATGAAAAAGGACAAGGTGTAATGATGGGTTGAATTTCTTGAGCCAGTGCATGGATGAGGTCCCCATGTTGTTGAAACTGCAAACACTTCTTGACATACTCATGAGCTTCTCTCTCCATGGTCGGCCAATAGTTCCCTATCCTCAATAGTTTCTTTTCTAAGGTCATACCATTTGAATGTGATCCAAAAATACCTTCATGTACCTCTGTTAGGGTAGTCAAAGCTTCCTTGGGTTTAAGGCATTGTAATAGGGTCACCTCAATACTTCTACAATAAAGGGTTTCTCCTAGGATAACAAAACAGGATGACTTTTTAACAAATGTTTTCTTTAGGTTCAAGGTGATATCATCAATGAGGATTCCTCTTTTTTAAGTATGTGAATATTTCATGATACTAAGGATCATCTATACCAACGACCTAGCACACAAACTTGGATTCTAGTACCTTGAAAGCTGGGACAAGAATATGTTCAACAAGAAACTCACATTGATGGGTGTTCTTTGGGATACCTAGCAAGGACCCAATTGTTTCCATAGCATCCTAAGCTCTATTGTTCATTTGGGGTATCTGCTCAAATGTTATATCAATGAAGAAATCTTTGAGATCTTCAACCAACTTCTTGTAAGTGGTAATCTTGTTGTCCATTGTTTGGTACTCATCATTAACCTGATTGATGATTAGTTGTGAATCCTCATAGACTTGAAGTGCCAATATCTACCATTGTACCGCTATTCTAAGCCCTATGATATGAGCCTCATATTCTGTAATATTGTTGGTACATGGGAAGGACAACTGATATGATTTTGGAATGCAATCCCCTTGTGGTGTGATGAAAAGGATACTCACTCCTGATCCATGTTGTGTGTAGGAACTATCAAAATACATTTTCCAATGATCTACTGTGCTCAAGAAGAAGACTAACTCATTTGGAAATTCTAATACTAAAGGATTCTCTGCATATATGGGTGCCTCAGCTAGTTGATCTATAATGACTTTCCCTTTGATGGATTTATGTTCCACATATTCTATGTCAAATTCTGTTAGGATCATCACCCATTTAGCCATCCATCCTATGAGAGTTTCCTTGGATAATAGATATTTTAGTGGATCTATTTTGGCAATTAGCTTTATCTGATAGGTGAGCACGTAATGTCTAAATTTCTCAGAGTCAAACATGACTACAAGGCAATACTTCTTTATGAATGTGTAATTTATCTCATGTCCCACTGAATTCCTATTGATATAGTAGATAGCCCTCTTTTTTCTTGTTTCGTCATGCTGGGCAAGGAGAGCCCCTAGTGTCATTGATGTAGCTAAGATCTACAGGATTAGTGGTTTGTTTGGGATTGGTGGCATGAGGACTGGCGGAGTTAGTAGATACTCCTTGATTTGGTTGAATTCTCTATCACATTTTTTTGTCTCATTTGTATGCTACCCCCTTGTGCAATAGATGAGAATAGGGAATAATCTTATCTGCTAGCTGCACTATGAACCTTCTGATTGATTGTAGCCTTCCTTGTAGACCCCATAATTATTTCAATGTTCATGGTACCTGCATATCTAGGATTTCCTTGACCTTTTCCAAATCTATCTCAATTCCTCTCAATGAAACAATGTATCCCAAGAGCTTTCTTGAGAACACACTAAATACAAGCTTCTTTGCATTTAGCCGCACCTTGTACTATTCAAGTTTTTCAAAGATTGGTCCCAATGTTGCTATGTGATCTTGTCATTTCCTTAATTTAGCTAAGATGTTGTCCACATAGTTCTCTATAGTCTTGTGGATCATGTCATGAAAGACCAATGTCATAGCTCTCTGATAGGTGGCTCTGATGTTCTTTAGCCCAAATGGCATCATGTTCCAACAATAAGTTCCCCATGGACATGTGAACATTGTCTTATGTTGGTCTTCTTTAGAAATCACGATTCAGTTGTAGCTAGAGAAACCATCCATCAATGATAGCATCTTATGCCCCGCAATCAGGTCTACAATCATATCAATATTTGGTAGGAGAAAATCATCCTTAGGACATGCCTTATTCAAATCTTTGAAGTCGGTATAGATTCGGATGCCCCCAGTGGCTTGGAAACTAGTACAAGAATGGAAACCAATTCTAGATAACTGATGGGTCAAATAAATCCTAAGTTGAGGAGTTTTTGTAGTTCTAGTTTGACTAGTAATGCTATTTGTGGATGCATCTTTCTCAACTTTTGTCTTACTGGTTTTGCGTCAAGATACACTGCTAGATGATGAACAACCACTTCAGGATAAAGGTTGAGCACATCTGCATATGTCCATGCAAAGTTTTTCTTTATATCCTTTATGAATTCTCTTAAGTATAGTTTTTCCTCAGCTAAAAGTGGTTCTACATAGAAGGTTATCTAAGGTTCGTCTTTGGTTCCTGCATTCCCTAGATTACACTTCTCTACAAGGACTGCCAACTTTTCTTGATGTATAACACTAAGGGGAAGATTTAATCCCTCATCCTTTAGTGCCTCAAAGAGGTTTTCACTATCGGATACATCCTTTTTTTTTACTTCTTTATGATCCAAAAGTTCCACAATGTGGTTTTCACTTAGGGATCAAGATGTTACTCTCATATTTTCAATTTTGTGACTAAGAGTTTCAATTGATTTCTCATAGTAGGCATGTGTATCTAGCTAAATGAAAAATCTTTCTTTATGATCTCCATATGGTATGGTGTCCCTCAATCCCATAAATTTAGAGAGAGCTTTGTCATTTTTGAAAGAATCCAAGATTGGTGGTCCTTGTTGGTCCCAGTTTATGAGTTAGGGATAGATGTGTTTTAGCTCAGTGACTTGATGGTTTGACTCAAATGAAGTAGTGGTTATCATGAAAACACAAGAATCCTTAAATAGGTCTAGGAGGTCATAGGTGAAATCATCAAGGGGACTACTAAGTGATACCTGCACCTAAGGGGAAGCTTTGACCGTTTTAATGGGAGTATCCTTGCCTAGAATGGTCACTTTACCCATGGTACAACCAAGACCAAGATTCTTTAGGAATTTCTTAGGAACAAGGGGTTCTAGTAAGCTATTGTCATTTTGCCCCAACTTTCCATTCTTGTTATATCCCCAACCAAGCATTAGTTGTAAACCCTTGTTAGATCATTCTCCATTGGAAGAATGGGTGTGGGTCTATCGTCTTGATATAGAAAGTTTGATATGTCTTTTTCATCCACAACTTCTTTGCTTAAGTCTCCCCACTTTTTGAAAGTGGTAGGTGTTTCTGTGAATGTTTGGGATGTGTTATCAATGGGTTGCATTTTTCCATGAGATTTAGGAGATTGAGGTAACTCTCCTAACATAAATACATTCTTCTTCACTTTATATTCTCCACAACCATCGTCTTGGATCAATGCTTTGATATATGGGATATTCTAGATGGGGGGCATCTTTGTCTCAGATGTGGAGGCTAAGGTGGATGGGTCAACAAAGGAGGAGGATGATGGCCCTTCATCATTCTTGGGAACTTGTGGTATTTTTTAGCACTTGGCTTCCAAGTTCTTACAATAGTAGAATGGTTCGAGATCACCATGGATCGCCACTTCCTTATTTTGGGAAGGGAATTTGACATGATAGGTGGATGTGACAACTTGCATCGCATGGATCCATGGACACCTTAGGAGAATGTTATAGGGAATCTCAAGGTCAAGGACTTGGCATGTGGTTTCCATGATAGCAAGCCCCACCTGGATGGGGAGTTGGATCATTCCTTGAGACACCCATTCTTGATCATCATAATCTCTGATAGTGATACCCTTTCCTTTCTCAATAACATCTTTGGATAATCCTAAATTCTTGATTAGTTGTAAGGTACAAATATTTGGACCCGCATCTCCATCCACCAAGACTCTTTTGACCTTGTTCTTGTGAACCAAGACCTCAAGATGTAGCGCGCAATTGTGAGATGGTTGCGTTGGGAGGTCATGTTCAAAGAATGTAAGAAGATGAGGTGTATTAATATGTTCAATCATAACTTGGAATTGATTAGCATCAATGTCATTAGGCATGGTAGATGCGGACAAAGCCTTTTCTAGAATATCCCTATGCACAGATGATATCTTCAGCAACTCTAAGATGGAGATTTGGGTGGGGGTTTTCTTCTGTAGACATAGAAAATGTACTAATCAACATTGCACATCTGATCATGACCACTAACACCATTTCATCCTAAATCATCCCTCGATCTAACCATTTAATCAAATACCTTTATTTGATTAAATTCATCAATGTTCCTCTCTTAATTAAATAAATCATTTATCTAATTAAGTCATCCTTTCTTATTAATTAAATCAATCGATCTGATCTAATTATCCCTATTTAATTAAATAATCAATTTTATTTGATTAAATCTCTAAATTCCACCCATTAAATTAAATAAATTAAAACCTTATTTAGTTTAAATCTAACTTCATCTTCTTGGTTAAATAAAAAAAAAAATCTTTATTTAATTAATCTTGAAATCATATTCTTCTCATATTTGATTTAAATCAATCCATAAATCTAAATCAATATGTCACATCATTTTGATCTCTCATTAAATTAATTAACCTTGATTAATTTAATCTCTTCTCATGTCCCATCCTCTAGCTTTTGCAACTTGCACAAGAAAATAGATTTAATTCATTTATTACATCTCTATTTTCTCTCAAAAGGCATAATAAAGGAATATTCCTCAAATTTGAATTCAAAATCCAAGTGGACTTTGTCCTTCCAACAAGGCATTTACTCCACCTAAAAAATCATTTTTCCTTGAGCCAAGTGGCATTCAATGCACCTTCTTTCCCTCTTACATGTCATTTCAACATTTTAAAATTTTAAATATATGCATTTATTGACACATTCTTCAAAACTTGCGCATCCTCCATCCATTAACATGTTGACAAGTGGCACCTTGCCATTTTTTTATTCTTAGTCCCACATTGCTCCACTTTGGACATCTCTTCAACTTGACATTCCATAAATAAGAGGCTTCATTCCTCATTTGATCATCCACAACTTGAGTAAACTTACTATACTCAAGTTCATAGCAACCTTCATCAAATTCATCCAAACATAGTTAGGTTTTTTGTTGGTTTTCAACATGGAGCTCCATTGAAGTTATCACCACAAGTATGCATCTTTCATCAATCATCTTCATCACATCAATTGAGTTAGGAAAGGGCCAATTTTCACATCAAATTGGCACCAACTCCCTCAAGAGATTAAGAGTTTGTTTTGTGTTAGAATAGGATTTGATACCTTTGTTTTAAGTTTGTTGTGTTCTTCATTTTATTCCTTTTCTTTTGCATTCAAATGGATTTCTTGAGCAATCTCTATTCTAACTTGCATTTGACCTTATTAATGTGTTGGTTTATTGTGTTCATTTAGGTATAGGATATTGGTTCACATCTTCAAATATTCCAAGACGCTATAGTCACTAGGGTTAGATTTTGTAATTTAGGTGACACCCTAGGTGGTGGTGATGGTCCTTGGATATTGACCCTGCTTCTATGTGTGGTGACTCCACACTCTGCATTAGGTCCTTTGGTATTGATGACTATTATGAACTCATCTAATGATGCTACAACATGGTCATAGACATGGTTTACATTTGTATATTTTGTTCCTTTTCCCTTGTGTTTTCCCTTGTTATGATTAGGCATCAGATTCATGTATATCTTTAAGTATTGATTCCCTATTTGTTGGTTAACAGTTATATCCCCATTATCAATGAGGTATTGAATGGGCTTCTTTAATTTCATTCAACTAGCCGTTGTATGTCCCTTGTTTTTATGGAAATCACAAAGGTGTTTCTTGTTATACCATGGTGGTTTAACTTGAGGCTCTTGGTAATTCTCATAAATGGGGAGTGTGATGAGGTTTTCTTGTACTAGTTGTTGCATGACGGATTCGATAGGTTTCCATAATGGCGTTGTTAACACAGACCAACTGCTACTACACCAAAAACCTAAACTATCAGTGAGGGCAACATCAAAGAGGTTTAAGGGGTACCAACAAGGGTTGAGGGTCCCACATAACAACAATTTACCCCCCAGTTGAGAGGTCGACAAACACAGTCAACTATGAGATAGAAAGAGTGTCAAGAGTGGGAGTTGAACCCTCCCCAACAAAGTCACCAATTTTGTTAACACAGACCGATTGGAACTACAACAAAAGCCTAAGTTGTTAGTGAAGGAAACAAAGCCTAATTTTTTAGTGAAGGAAACATCAAAGAGGTTTAAGGGGTACCGACAAGGGTTGAGGGTCCCACATGACAACAATCGTGTACTTGTATTTATGTGGGTAGTTATTCCTAGGGGTTGGCCCTCTTTGAGCATTTGTGTTGTTGATCGTTTGGCTATTTTTTTGTTGTGGTTGTGTGTTTGGTTGTGGCACATTCTATTGATAGGTTGGTTGTTGCATGTTAGTTTATGGTTGTTGCATGTCATGTTTTGGATATGGTTTTTGGTGTGTGTTTTTTTTGGAGCATTGATAACCACCTTGGCATCGATAACACCATCATTGGTAACTTTTTTGTTCTTGGCCTGAGTGCAGGGCTTGTCATTATAGCTAGTTGATGGTCAATTATCCACATATGTTGGTGTGTGCCCTTGTGCCATGAGGACTCTTTCGATGTTGAGATCCTTAGGGATTAGTTGATCATACGTTGTGACACATTGTATTTTCAATTGGAAGGACAACTCTCCCTCAAGGTTAGAAATGATGGTTTCTATTTGTTGTTCTTCAGGAATAGACCATTTGCTTTTGTTGGCTATGTACCTCCATCATTGTAGGAAGGTCGCAAATGATTCCCATCTAGCTTGTTTTAGGTGAAATAACTCCAAGATTACATCCATATCTAGATTGAATGAGAAGTGATCTATAAATAGATTTATGATGTCTTAGAACTTTTGGATTCCAAGAGGTAAATAGAAGAATCAATCGATTTCGGAGCTAGCCAAGATTTGTGGAAAGATCTGCATTAGATAAGAGTCATCATAGGCCACTTCCATGCAATGCACATATAACTCTTTGATGTGGTCCTCAAGATTTCCTTTTCCTCTGTATTTATCAAATTTTTGTATCTCAAATCTCAGTGAGAATGGGACCATGGCAATGTTCCTATCAAAGGGGCAGGGGCACAAGTCTCGTTGGGTGTATGTTCTTTCTATATTTTCTGCTTGAATATCTTGTAATTTTTGTGAGATCAATTTGACTTGTGAGGAAAGATCATCTTACAGATTAGGTGGTGGAACATACATGTTTTGACATGTGGTATGGTTGATGAGTTGAATGTGTTATGTGGCGTGTGTGGGGGGTTGGCTTGTTGCATGAATGGTGGGGTGGTGTATGTTCCTTGTGCATTGGCATTCAAGGCTTTTTGTTGTGTTTTCATGTAGGGTTGTTGAAAACCTTGATGTTTCACAAGCCGTGCTTGTTGGTATGCCTGATGTTGTTGTGCCAACAATGCTTTTTGTTGGGCTTGTTGTTGTTGTGCCAACAGTGGTTGTTGTTGTGCTTTTTATTGTGTCATTTTTTTTTGTTGTGTTATCAACACTTGTTGTTGTGCTTGATGTTGTTGTAGGGCTTGTTGATAGGGTTGTTGTTTCAAATCTTGTGCTTGTTCTTGTTGTGTTTCTTTTTGTTCTTGTTGATGTTGCAAGGTTGTTGAGAACCTTTTTTTTGCGCAAGCAATGCTTTTTAGTATGCCTGATGTTGTTGTGCCAACAATGTTTGTTGTTGGGCTTGTTGTTGTTGTTGTTCCAATAGTGGTTGTTGTTGTGCTTTTTGTAGCATCATTTGTTGTTGTTGTGTTATCAACACTTGTTGTGGTGTTTGATGTTGTTGTATGGCTTGTTGATAGGCTTGTTGTTGCAAATCTTGTGCTTGCACTTGTTGTGTTGCTTGTTGTTCTTGCTGATGTCGCAAGGCTTGGGCTTGTACTTGGGCTTGTGCTTGTGCTTGTGATTGTGTTTGTGCTTGTGCTTGTGCTTGTGCTTGTGCTTGTGCTTGTGCTTGTGCTTGTGCTTGTGCTTGTGCTTGTGCTTGTGCTTGTGCTTGTGCTTGTTCTTGTGCTTGTGCTTGTGCTTGTGCTTGTGCTTTTGTGTGTGCTTGTGCTTGTCCTTGTGCTTGTGCTTGTGCTTGTGCTTGTGCTTGTGCTTGTGCTTGTGCTTGTGCTTGTGCTTGTGCTTGTGCTTGTGCTTGTGCTTGTGCTTGTTCTTGTGCTTGTGCTTGTGCTTGTGCTTGTGCTTGTGCTTGTGCTTGTGCTTGTGCTTGTGCTTGTGATTGTGCTTGTGCTTGTGCTTTTTCTTGTGCTTGTTCTTGTGCTTGTGCTTGTTGCAATGCTTTTTGGTAGGCTTTTTTTGCTACTTGCAACATGATGCTATATTGATTTTCCATGTTTGGATTTTGAGGTGGATTTTTTTGAGTGGTATGAGATGGTGTGTTGATGGGTTGTTGGGGTGGTTGTTGTGTGATGAGAGCTTGGGTGATAGATGGTTGATTTGGATTTGACATGTTCAACCCTTTTGAGATATGACTTTGGGATGCTTGGCATGTTTTTGATGGTTC
Source organism: Sequoia sempervirens (assembly GCA_007258455.2). Lineage (NCBI taxonomy): Eukaryota > Viridiplantae > Streptophyta > Pinopsida > Cupressales > Cupressaceae > Sequoia > Sequoia sempervirens. Next base: position 65,239 of record VDFB02343677.1, on the reverse strand, counting down.
TATTAATGGTTGGGATATTTGAGATGAGGCCACTTGGTGTTGCGATGTTAGTGGCATGTTTGGATTTGGATTGGGTGTGATGGATGAATTAATTTGATTTTTTTTGTTGGATGGATTGAGTTGATTTGTTGTGTTTTGTGGATTGATTTGATTGGTTTGATTGTGGGCCAATGTGCTTGATGAAGTGAGTTGTTTTACTAAACCTTGGATCAATATGGGTGATGGAGTTATGATAGGGACTAGTGGATATGTTTGTGATGTGTGACATATTTTGAGTGAAGATGAAGCATCTAGGGTTCCCACTTGTCCAAATAGATCTTCTTGACCTTCTGAAACATTAGGAACATAACCTTGTGTATCTAGGGTATAAGATGGTGTGGCATGAAAAGTGGATGTTGTGTTTGTGTCATGGAATATGAGCTGTATATATGGTTTTTGAGGATCTTGAGGGACATTGGTGTTTGAGATACCCAATATTGTGTCAAGTTCCAATTTTTGGTTATTGACAAGTGGGTTCCCTTGAATTGCTTGAAGTAATGAACTCCCCTTTTGTAATCATGGGTTGACTTAGTGTATGTGATGATGATGATTGGGAAATGGGCTGGACCACATTTGGAAATGATGGTGTGAAATATGTTTGGGGAATGGTTCCAAAAGTTTGTTCAATGATAGTGCTCACATCAAATGTAGAAGGGAGTTTAGCCCCTTATTTTTCCAACTCCAACATGTATTGGGTGGGGTTTAATCTCATTACGATGTTGACAAGTTTGTGGGTGTTTGGATCTTGTATCAATTCAAGCAACTCATCATGGGTTATTTCTTTGAAATTGTTTGCAACATCCTCTACTTGACATCCTCCCTCTTGAGAATATTGAGGTGGTTGAGGGAGATTAGGTACAAGGTTTGTAGATGCTCTTGGGTCAAATTCGGTTTGGCTTGGGTCACTCATGGTAGATGTTTCCTTGTTTTGTTCCATGCTCTTCTTGTGTTGTGATCTCGATTGGACCATAAAATTGGGATTTAGGAGTATGTGTGATGAATTTGGTATTATTTTGAGTTCTTTGGTTGATCTAAACTTAGGTAGAAAAATAACCTCTAGGTTGTTTTTAGGATCAGAGATGATATGGAAGATGAAGAGGCGAATGATATGGGTGTTTGAACTTTAAGAACTTTGGTCAATACTAGACTTAGGGTTTGATTTTGATGTTTTGATTGGATAATGAACTTGTGAATCCTAAGATGGACTTGTGACCTTAGGATAAACTTGTTCAAAGGATTGTTAATTTAACTAAATGTATGAGAAAGGATTCATTCCCACACACCTAACTAAACAAGGTGATTTTGATTTGAATTGAATGATTTACCCAAGTCTAAAATGATGTTTCCAAAACTCTAAAGTTGTTTGTGGGATGGAAATGATAAATGTTTTGGGATGGATGAAATGTTTGATTTAATCCTAAATGAACCTAAAAGGGACTTTGTTTACAAGACCAAGATAGTGAAGAACATGCTTTACCCTATGAATAACTCAAACCCAAAAGATCAATGTTTTTAAGACCATAAGACAAAAGATAATAAGCACATGTGTGAGGTTCAATTGATTTAATATTTGGTTAATGACTTTCTTTTACCACATCCACTTGTCTTTCTTAAGTTTCAAACTAAATGTCTACAACTTTGAACATCTTTCATCCCATGTGGAAATCAAGAGGCTAAATCTATAGTTCCCTATGTTAACTTGGGAATTATGTGAATTTAGATATAAGTCTAAATATTTAGAAGCCTCTAAAGATAACATATCCTTAGGTACAAGTAGTAATATTGGTCTTTTCAAAGGTATTCACATAAAATCCAAAGGGTTTGAAATCTCAATGATTGTTCATGTTTGTTTTTTTGTTGTTGTTTTGGAACCAAGCAATGTGTTTTGATAGATCACTGAAGACAATATTTACAACCTAGAAAAAGGTATGTATCTTTGATAATGGGCTTACCTCATGCCTCGAAGGGATAATTTTACATGCAATTAATCAAAGAGTGTAGAGGTATATTAAGAATGAACTCTTAAACTCTACGCCTGAACCAAAAATCAAACTCGGTAAGTAACTTCTTGGAAGAAAATTCCAATGCCCCATTCTCAAGGAACGTTTCAAAAATGGACTTGGTTGGCCACTACACAAGGGTTTTTTAATGACAACAAATCGAGAACACAACAACCAACACTCACCCACTGGACACTTAAGGTTCTTTAATCATTCCTATTCCACTTAAGGTATGGGATTAGGTGCAGTTTGTTGTCAACATGGATTGAAGCTACTCTCTCATGATTTTGCAAGCTTTAATATAGCTCGCTAGTAAATGTGCTTGCAAGAACTTTCTTATGAGTTCTCCATTATGGGGTGTGTCTCATAGCAAGCCCTCTCTTAAGGGTGACTTAGAAAAGACAAAGAATCCCAAAATGTTTCTCGTCACCCAAGATCGCATGAAGCACAAGGGGAGAGGATATGCACTTAGAAGCTCCTACAAATAAAATCACTCACACAAAGCACTAGTTATTTTTAGCATGTGAAGTTGTCTTGTTCAATTTTAACCACAATTGCAATGACTAGTAAGTGAGTGTTCAATTTTAAGCCAAATTTGAAAGCAATATTGCAATGGTTAATTTTAGAGCCCAGTTGAAAACTAGTGTCCTAGAGCAGATATCTTAAAGCATTATTACAATGAGCCAATTTGATGTGGAAAGTGGGCCTTTCCCAATCCCTAAGTTGAATAAGCTTCAAGATTTGATGCAAAGTGATGGATTTGATGCAATAAGATAGTGGATTCAAGCTCAAAAGATGAGAAAAAACATGTGATTGTGGACACAAATGTGTAGCATAACCTTGCATGAGATGATGGATCCATTTCCAATAGAAGAGCCTTCTATTTATAGGACTCAAGGGTTGGAAGAAGAGGTGAAATTAGGCAATGTGGGACTAAAATGAGGATCAATAGCCTTGTGACAAGTGTCACAAGGCTAAGAGAAGCAATAGGGATATGTGTCTCACACAAGTGTGTGCACATCTTGGGAGAAGAAATGTAAGAAGAATTTAAGGCATAGGTGGCTTGGGTAAGAGGAATGTAAGAGGTTATTTAAGGAATATGGGTGAGAATGTAAGAGAAAAGATGGCATATAAGCAGCTATCTAAGGAATGTAGATGAGAATGTAAGAGAAAGGTGGCTCTTGTAAGAGCATTAAAGACCTTTGTAAGTGTTAGGGTTTAGGCAGATTGGAGCAATAAACATTAACAATTATATACAGATTAAGTATCCCAGAAATAACAATGAAGAAAACAAAAAAGAGATCAACACAGAAATTTAACGTGGTTCACCCAATATGGGCTACATCCATAGAAACTCAACCACCGCAATGATTTTATTATCCAATATAAAATAGATTACAATCTCATGAATCACACCCACCACAACATACATCCTAGCTGCTTATAACAAGCTTTTTGGAAGCTTCTAGAATTAGGGTTTTACAAGGTCATTTTTCATTTGATGTGTTAACGAGAAAACCTTGATGTTTCAATGAGAAAAAAATTCTTGACGTGTCAACAGGAAAAAACCTTGACATTTTAACAAAAAAAATTAAAGGCGATGCCCTAAACCCCATCGATACATTACAAGTGTATAGTATTTGCATGATCAGTTGCCATAGACCAACAATAAGAGGCTTTTAATATTTGGGAGGGAAAGTCAAATGGAGGAGAATATTCCAAGAGAATATCTTTTTGTGAGGGTAAATAGAATTAATTTGAAGAAATTAATTTCATATGCAAGTTGGAAAGGGAAAGGATATTCCTTGGGAATATTCTCTTGTGAGGAAAATAGGTAACTAATTAATTTGAGGAAATTAATTAATGGTGCAAGTGGGGTTAGTAGATCATAGTTTTATTTAACCTTGGTGGGGTTAAAAGCTAGACAATTGGCCGATGAAGATTAGTAGGTATTTTAAGGTTAATTAATCCAAAATTAATTAATCTTAGGTGGGTTAGGGATTTAGTATAATATGACATTTAATTAAATAACTAGATTTATTTAATCAAATGAGAAGACATGAGCTTTAATTAAATACTTTACATTATTTAATTAAATCCAAGTTGAGAATTAATATGGAAGGGGGGTTAATTATTCAAATAAAATTAATTATTTGACTAATAGGAGAAAATGATGAATTTAATTAAACAAAATAGATTATTTAATTAAATAGCCAAAAAAGAGGTGATTTAGGAGGAAATGATGTTAATAATCAGATTCTAATGTGTAATATCAATCAAGACTATTTAAGTGTCTACAGGGATAACAATGTGTAACCCTTTAAAACCAAAAAATGCATAACCTTCTAAAGATAGCTACTAAATGAAGTTTCTAAAAATGTATTACAAAGGTAAGTGTTATTGAATTATGTAAATTGGTAGGACAATACCTAGAAAACCTTACATTTATGGGAAAATCAAAATTGAATACAAGTGACCACGAGGTAAGTCCCTGAGAGTTTTAATTTTACACCAATTTAGTCTGTAGGGGCCTCGTATATGCGTTTTTTTTCGTTTTGCTATAACTTGCAATCTAGAAGACAATTTTTTAAACAAGATATCGTTGTAAAGGTGGTTTCATCAATTTTACAGTGGTGCAAGTTATTTTTCATAATTTTTTTGTTTGGTGGCATTTATTTCTGGTTGAAGTTAGATCTTGTTCTATGGTTCCCAAACTCATAAACTGTTTCCACGATCTCTAATTTTCATGATTCTTGCGATGTTGGAAAGGTATTGAGGAGTTGTATATTTCCATCCATACACTTTTCTTATATAAGTCCCATGTTGATCATTATTTCAATTTTCCTCGATGGGTTTCTTGGAGGTTACTTGGATATTTTGCCAGTTGAGAGGATGCAATTTTGATCTTTACACTTCATTTCAGTTCCAGATCATGTATCAATCAACTATTGCTTCACAAATTTCAAGGTTGTACCAGTTTGAGAACTTTTCAGTGTTCCTTGGCATTAGGTCTATTGTTGCTTTATCATGATTCTGATCTAAGTCCTTGAGTGACTCTAATTAAGGATTTCAGTGTCACTCCACAAGTGTGTTTCCGATACTTCTTTACAACAGGTTATCTCATTATGGGGGGTTGTATGGTCTTTCTTGGCATCCTTCATATGGAGGGAGATTGATTGGATTTGTGATGGTTCTTTCGTTGAGGTGGGTTGAATGGTATCTTCTTTATCTCTCTTATGGGGGGATCTTTTTCCTTGAATTGGGTTTTGTCCTCTCATTTTTTGATGGAGAACATTATTGTATTTATCTCTCTTTTGGGGAGGAGTTTTATCCCATTGGGTTTTCTCCTTTTCTCCATTTGTGAGTAATTTCATCTTCATTTATACATGGGTACCTAACATGGCCTCATAGTTAGGACCCATCTTTGTATCATTTGTAAAAGTACTCCCTAAGTTGTACGTAAGGGGGGTTTTGATGTAACTAGGTGTTTTACCTATCTAGGTCCTATTTACATGTTAAGTCCCCTTAGATCCTATGAGGGAATCTTTATAGCTAAGCATTAGTTGTCACTTATCTTATATATTTGGAATTTATTTAATGCTTGTGTCCTATGTAGTTATGAGTTAGTTGTCTCATGTGATAGGATTAAAACACTTGTCATGATCTTGTTTAATCCTATTTCTCACCTTGCCTATATAAGTAAGACTTCATATGTATATTTTCATATTAATTTTGGAATTCTTGCACCCTTAATCATAGCATGATATTTTTGCCATCTCTTTTGTGGAAGTTATTTTGTGTTGTAGGTGATCTTGGGGTCTTGAGGAGTTCACAATAAACTCATACAATACAGACACAAGACACAAAGAATATAATGTGTACAATGATGCAATGATACCAATATTAACATACCAAGGATTCACGATATCCCTTTAGGTGCTATTGAAAACTACTCTAGGACTAAATGTCAAAGAGCTAGTTAGGGAGTGTCATCACGGTGCTCAAAGGGATGGTATCATGTGGAATCTAGTAATCCTCTCATACTAATGAGGATACTTGGCATTGCAAGACCCATGCTCCTCAAGCTTGCATGCCTTCCCAAATATCTTTAGTCTTTACAAGCACTCAAGGCATGAGAGGGGTATCCATTATCTTGTTTAGTTTATTACTCATGTTTCATTAGTTATCACTTGATTAGATGACTCCCCACCCATGATCATCCCACTTGTTGCTTTGGGCCAAGGACACATTGGGACCCACTACTCTAACCCTCTCTAATACCTAATTCCTAAGCTCATCACACCTCCAATGAGTGTGGCACAAAAACCTATGCAAAAATCTAACTTTTCCAAATTCAATGGCATTTTCCCACAACATCAATCATCACATTGCACTAGTTGTTTTCTTTTCAAAATATTCAAGAACATTCATTTTCATGAAAAACTTTCAAATTTTCATAATATTTTTACAAGGCAAAAACTAGGTTTTTCTTAAATCCACCATTGAAATCTCATCAAAATTTAAAATTTTAAGAATTAAAAATCTAAGAATACCCTTTGGTAGAAAAAGTGCCCAACACCAATTCTCAAAAAAAAATAGGCATTATAACCTTGTATTTTTGAAAATTCTCAAATTTCAAATAAATTTACAAATTAATCAACCAAATTGCAAAATAACGTAAGATGGGAGGATTCTACACTTCCTTAATCCATTTCCTACAAACACATTTGAAATGAAATGTTCAAATAAATTAAAACAATCAAAATACCTTAATTTCTCCCAAAATTTGAAATGATGAACATGTCAAAAATGTCAAACAAGAGCTCACACAAATTGACATGCACACTTCCCTACTAATTCCTATCCCAACAAATCCAACCTCATTGAATTCCACCACCAATTGCACTCCCAATCAACAAATCTCTAAAATGCTCAAAACAAGGTTTTTCTCTTCCAATTTCTTCTCACAAAATAACATAAAAATGAAATGAAAAGCCTTTTCTCCCTTTTACCCTTTTCCAAAACCCAATAAAAAATTCATATTTTCCCATTTCTTAATCAAAAACTCTCAAATATTCCCACAAATTCAATTAATTTCCAAACATCCTTCAGCATATAATTAACCATTAAATCCATTTAAGCATAAAATTGAATTAATTTTTTGGAAATCAAAATTTAAATAAATCAACACACTTTCATTCGGCTTCCACAATAGGGTTACAGTATCTGGAATCCTACCGAATTAAATCAACATGGGTAAGATAATAGGAAGTTGCACTCAAATCGAATACAGCGATTAAGGCTAACAAATTGGCCAGTGTGACATCTCCCATATAACCACCGTCAGGGAATAACTCAGACCTATGATACCAAGTGGAAAAATTCTCTATACATGTATCCTCTCAACACATGTCAAGTGTACTTGTGCATATACATAATAGCCGAAGCACATACAATTCCCAAACGGAGTATACAACATAATCATAAAATACTCATCCATATATACATGTGCATAATCATCAAAATAAATAAAAACATAATCCATCATAATATGACCTTAATATAACTGTATTGAAGGGTGCATCCAAAACTAATGTCAATACAAAATAATGATGCTATGAATAATCTTAAATCAAGTATACAGGTATAATCTTACAATCAAATCCAAAATAGATACTAAAGATCACAAACATGAGAGGCCCTACTTAAATGATGTGGATGGTCCCAATAGACACGTGTGTCTTTTGTTATTTCCTAGGCATGTGACAGAGGTGCTTCAAATTAACCAAACGATGGTAAGGCCCCTTGATTGGGTTTGTCTATCTCTCCTACAAGGAATGACATGTAGCCTAATAAGGAACAAAATAAAGGAGTCATTATTATGACATGAGAGACAATTTCTAATGGACAAGACCTCCAAAATGATAGGGGATTGGTCATGATCTTTCACCTCCTTTTATTGGTTCTATAACTCGTATTATATATCAATCTGACTATGATGATATTTGTATATTAATCTATTTGAAACTTCACCTCATCTAAACTTTTCAAAATGTGATTCCATCCCACCCATATTTTTAATTAATATATTAACTCTTTTTTTAAATAATATGACTAATACTTAAAAAAAAAATCACTCGTATGTGAACAAGGTAATGCCCAAACCTTCGTCGCTAACTATATGGTCCGATGGGGGGGCTTGGGCTTCTATTTTCATGGATCAAGCGGTCCCATGAAGCAAAACAAATTATGCTACAGGATTAATTGGAATCTTCTCCTAAAAAATAGCAGCCCCTACCTTTTAGGACTACAAATTTCAACGGGTAAAATTGAGGTGGGGCTAGAAATTGCCCCAACAGCTTAGGAATTTCTTAGAAATTTTTTCTGCCACTTGTCTATTACTTAGAATTTTAAATTCCTAAAAAAAACTAAAAAATGAGAGAATTTTTATTTATTTATTAATTTTGATCAAATTACTCCACTTCATCCCTTGAATTTTAGAGCTCAAACTTTTAAGTTGAATTGCAAAATTGAATTCATGGGACCACCAGCTTTAAACTATTACTAAAAAATCTCAACAACACCAACTGAATTTCTTTAGAAAGCCCCCCTCCATAAGACCGTACCCTAAATTTATGCAGAACATCTTTAAACCCTTTAAAGGATAAAAGCTTTTACCTTGCTTAAACTTTTCATCATGCAAAACAAAGCCAGGTCATTCCTCCAAATCTTTTATAATTGCAAGAGAAAACCTTCTGTATCAATTCTTCACTTCCTATGCTTTTCATTTCTAAACATTTTCTACTCAATACTAAATCTAATGAGAAAAGATACAGTAGCTGTAGAACAACATAGTTCCAGAGGTATAGTTACAAATAAAAAAGTTGCAGACTACATATAATGAAAACAGATCTAGGATTGATTCAATCATAGTTCCCCAACTTTGGCAGATCTTATACCATGTAAAAAATTCATAACATCAAGAATATAAGTCTCATGTGGTAAGAATAGAAAGATCCAATTAAGAAAAATATTGATCTGGGCTCTGTTGAACATAATTTGTATTTTCAAAATATATCAACACAGTTTAGTTCAGAAAAATTTAACAAATTATCATGAACTCTGAAAATATCATATTTCTGAATTTCTATTTACTCAGAGATGAAAAAACTCAATGCCTGGCTTTCCATATATATGCCAAATGTCAATGAATCAGCAATTTTAACTTCATACCTATGTCAGATCCCTAAAACTCAAATTTGCAGCAGGAAGATTTTATATTCTGATAATAGATTTTCACAATCCATGAACATTAGTGCCGAGAAACACTAGATTGTGTCAGTATTTTTTGCATCAACGTTTTGGATCACACTCTGTGATCCTTATACTCTCTGCTATCCTGATGATTGATCATTGAGTGTGATCTGAAACGTTGATGCAAAAAATACTGACACGAATCTAATCCAGATTCAGCACTAATTTTATATCCTACCATTCTTATGACTTCCTCTTTCACATTCATAACCAACTTGCTTGGCCATGATCTGTGGGAGTCATTTCCTCCTCCATTTTCCTCAACATCTCAAGCAATTTATCAAGATCAATGAAAAAAAATCTCTTACAGTTATCATGAATCTCACAATATAAACCAGTCCTTTTCCGTTCAACATGACTGTAATCCACCATTGATTAACAGGGGCCTGAATCCGCCAAACAAATGAACAGAGAAAATGGAATGGAGAATGTATTATATATACATATAACATGAGCATAAATGTAAAATGGTCAGCAGCTAAAAAGTAGGCGGTCTTTCCGGGAAGGTTCTAAACTAAGTCAGGCAACCATTATAGTTTGGAGACCCTAAAATATTTCTTCCATATTCTATCATTATATTTTGTCTCCACTACAGGGTTAATACCACCTTTCCGCCATTTTTTTTCATGACTTCAAGTGCAAGGTTTGATAAGGTCGATGACCTCGAGGCCAATTCAGTGGACCCATTTCTTTTCTGGTCCAGACATCGTTCATGCTTGACCTTTTTTAAAAAAAAAACTATCCTAAGCTTTAACCACACTCTTTGTTTTAAGGGAAAAATAAAATCCTTCTGAACAATTGCAATGGTGAAAGTGAAATTAATATATTTATACTAGTTTTGTTTAGTTATGTGTTTATTTTAGTGGAATGTTTTAATTCAATAGTATTTTTTATGTTTGGTTTGGCTCGTTGTTTGATTTTTTATTTGTCATATATTTGTGTTATATGCTTTCTTATCTCACTCTTGTTTGCACTTGCATTTGTACATTCATTTCTAATCTTGAGATTGTCAATTTATTTATATGCTATATTTAAGGGTTACTCAAGATTTACTTAGTTCAATCATAGGATGTTGAGAAAGAATCCCGATATTTAAATTTTCGTATTCAAATTTCAACTTTCCCACCTCTTTCTACAAGCCATTATGAGCCAACTTGGAAAATATTTGTGTGATATGTTGTTAAGTAGTACTTAAAGACATTCAATGTGCAATTACATCATCATCTAGAAAATAAAGGACATCAAGAGGAATCAATAAAGCTAACTTTGATTTCTAAAGGGCAATAGATAATTAGATCAACATCATCATCATATAGACCATTTATATGCTTGCATACGTTGTCTTCAATATACATTCATCATTTTTAATTTGATCTATTGACTCTAAAAGTTATGAAACCTGAATTCCTTAGAGACAAACTGTGCCTAAGTGTTAGGGATGCCAACTTAAGGTGGATAGCTTGTGACTTATGAATAAGCAAGGACAACAATGGCCAAGTAATAAGGATGGGTAACTCATACTTTAAGTTGTACTAGGCCAAGGGAGGTGTTCCCAAAGGTCTTCAAGATGGAACAATTAAAGATAAATGAAGGAATAAACTCAAGGTCCTAACAATCATAACTAGTGCACTATGAACTCCAAAATATATCACTAAGTTTATGTCATTTTTGGCTACAACTAGACCATTAAGAGCTTCAAATGAGTAAACGAGAACTTTTTAGCATATACACATGAAGAAAATAGTGTTATTTCTTAGAAAATAGATCTACTTAGTTACAAATACATGTATGCAATAAAGATAGCATACTTGTATAATCTATAAAATGTTTATCAATTTTAGGACAGCATAAGACACATTATAACTTGCATTGCTAGATCATACAAGAATGTTGAGACCTAACTCTACTCAGGTAAGTTGATGAGGACAAGAGATAGTATAATGGAAATATGCTTGATCTTTCACATCCTAGACTAGTGCCTACTCCAAGAACAACAAATTTATGGTCTACAAGGAATAAAAAAGTACACTTGTAAAGCACAAATGGAACTAGACTTGCATACACACACAAATCAAAGATAAAATATTTCCACAACTAAACATGTTTATCAATCCATCTCAAAGCTACAAAAATCTAACAAAACAAGAGAAAACCATTACAAAAGGTTTACATCAAATTATCATGTTGGCACACATTCATCTAACTCTTATTACAATCATGTCAACAAGTGTGGCAAGAGGCAACCCATAACTAGGTTCAAAGATCCTTTTAAGTTCCTACAATCTACCATTGAAACATTCAATTATAGACATGGCTTCAATTGATTGCCCTTCTTATGATTTATAAAGCATGTCATGTTTTTCTTACAAACCTAGATAGCATGAATCGATGCCCTTAAATAACCTAAAACACATACAACTATAAATTTAGCTTAAAGGACATCCCCTTGAGCATATTACATCCTTGTCTATCTAATATTTCATTTACATTATATTCAATTCCATGGATGAGGATTTAGGGGTCACTTGTATTCAATGCATGTCACTTACCAATGCAAACATCTATATAAAAGTCTCCCTTGGATCTATTGATAGGTATCTTAGGGTAGTTAAAATATCCCTTCCATGCCTAGATAAGTCACAAAGTACAAACTTGTAGGCCTAAAAGTGAGGCCATTACATAATCACATTCACTTTTCTCATGCCTATTTTATTAGCAACGCATGGCCTTGCATCTAAATCCATGTCCTCGAGGGGTCCAACAGTACCTAGGCTTGATTTGGACATTTATAAATCTCTTACATTCATTTGATGAAATTAATAGCATGTCAAGATGTGCAAGGGAGTAGATGAGAAATCCTACTCAAATGGTGGAACTCCATGTTGGACTTTGAATTAAAGTTTAAAATTACACAAAAAGCTAGGAAGTCTATGTTATAAAATAAGAAAGGTTGAAACCATGCAAGATACAATCATAGGGAAGGGTCAAAATCCCATAGGGCATATACATGGTGGAATGACAAAGATTTAAAGCATATTGAAAGAGTTGCAAAGTTGCATGCAAGGTCCTAAGTTTTGTAGACAATGAAGGAGATGAAAATTAGGCGTCAAGAAGAGTTACAAATTTTCATGTGGGGTCCAAAGTTCTATAGGTAAGAAAGGGGGTAGACAATGGAGGTTGGGAAGTAATTTATAAAAGTTGCAAATTTGCATCCAACATCCAAAATTCTATAAGAAAGGAAGGGGTTGGAAAGCAAAGGTCAAGAAGCAATTTGAAAGAGTTGTAAAGTTGTATACAAGGTCTATATTTATATAGATGAGGAAGGGAGGAAAAGTGGAGATTAGGAAGAAATTTGCAAGAATTACAAATTTACATGGAAACTTGACACCTTTGCTAGATTATGTAAACTAAGAAAAATTCCCCCAAATATAATTTTTAAAAAATTAGCACAACACAAAGATTTGAATATGTGAAAAAATATATTAAAAACAACTTGACCAAGGTGACCTATTTATGATTTGTTAGATTGGTAACTATGATAGGTCAAAAATAAGGAGTTAGAGCAATAATAGTAAGCATGAAATGTATGTAAGGATCGCGTCCCAAAACAATCTCATGAAAGTAAAATAATAACTCAATATCATAAACGTAGAATGAAAATGAAATAACTTCATTAAATAAATAAATGTCATAACACATCCTCATATGTGTAGTGCATAATCCAAGTAAAAAAACATAATATATGATATATAAAAGTACAACCTAGCTCTCATTTCATGAATTCAAATAATTATACAATTTGGAAGTACAAATACAATCAATGATATAATAATGATGTGAAGACACAAAAAATATATTCGTTGACCACCATTGACCCTAATATGTCATGAAATGGGTCATTTTAGAAACTGATGAATTATCTTGATCATGCTTTGAAAAAGTATCTATGTCTTACAACTCATTATGTAAGGTATAAACACTATCAATATGATTATTAATGGATGGGATTTGAAGGTTATTCTCAACATTGATTGCACCTTGATCAATAAGGTCTTATATAAGGTTCTTGATTTTTATGCAAGCTGATGTTTCATGACCTTTTGTTCTATGGCATTCTCAATAAACATTATCATCGTACCATGAGTGTTTAAACAAAGTTTAAAATCATCTTGTGATTTTTTAAGATTGATGAAATTAGATTGAACAAACTTCTTTAATACAAACTTGATTGGCTCCCCTAAAGGAGTGTACTCACATTTGATGGTATTATTGAGTTGCGATGTGTTTATTGATGGATTCATGTTTTGATTGTTGATTGATAGATTTGTGAGTTTTGACATTGATTAAAATCTGGCATGTGACAAGGTATTTCAAAGTCTCAATTAACGAACGAGCGAGATAATGTTGTATGTTGTTAGGATGTTATGGTTGAGATAAAAGTCACACTAGACCTTGAAGGATGAAAATTTTGAGATGATAGGATGTGTGATGATGGTGTTGTTTGGAATTTTATTTTTAAAATGGATTTCAAAGGATGTGTTGATAAGTCCTTTGGACAAAAGGATGATGTTCAAGCTGATTTTGGATTGGATGATGTTCAAGTTAATTTTGGATTGGATGATTAATATTTAGACAAAAGGATAACAAAGTTGATTTATGCCAGATCTCAAGATGTTGATGAAAGATTGATTGATGTCTTTGTTTATACTAGACTCATGAGTACAAGCAAAGATAGATGATGGTGATGATTTAAAAAACCTAGGAGGGAGATAGTTTCACTAAGTTAATAAGTTCACAAGATATGGAAAGATGAGATTGAAAGATGCTAGCAAAATTGATAGGTTTGATATGTTGATGTCCAAAAAGGATGTTTGATGTTTATCCAAAAGGGATGTTAAGGATGGTCTCATAAGACTGATTTTGATTAAGGTTGTTTATACTTGAAGATGTTTTAAGTTTGATCCAAAACACTATGTTGACATTTCCTAAGAAAAACAAGTCGAAGGATAGTTATGATGTTTGATAACAAAAGGATTGTTCAAGACTATTATGATAGATGTTTTCAGTTCCAAGATGATAGATTTATGATAGCTTTAAGTTCTGAGAATTTTGTAGGTCTGAGATGGACAAATGTTATAGGTAGTTTAAGAAAATGTGTTATGCTACCCTAGGAAAACTCGACGGTGTAGGAAAAAGCGATAGTGTGCAAAGAGAAAACCTGACAAACTATGCAAACATGATAATTTGATAACAGACAGACGTGATAATTTTGATAGATGTGGCTCTATCCAAAAAAAGGTTTTGACAGAATATAGTGAATGCAAATAAGACAGAGTAAGAAAAAGTGGCAATATGCATAAAGCAAATGTGACAATTTGAGAAAACGTAACAAGATGCAAAGAATAGAAGCAACAGTTTATGCAAATGTGGAAAATTATCAGAGCAAATACGACAATTTGTTTAGAGGCAGTAAATTGTGACAGTTAAACACAATTTTCTTTTATTGTTCCTGTATTTCTTAATTTTTTGGCAAGTTTAATGATGTGTCAAATTCTGAGTGTATATTTTGAAACCAAGTGATATGAACAAAAAACATAAACAATCAAAACTAACTCAAATGGTAAAGGAGATATTTTGCAAGCTTTCTTCCATAAAGCTCACTAGCAATAGATCGATTACCACACTTGTGTGTTAATATGTATCCAAGGAGTAGAAGATTAGGAATGCCAAGGTCATGTACCACCTTGACACCCCTCGCTTTGAAAGAGTGTAAGCCCTAGCAAGACACCTTATCTCCTCAACCAAGGACTAGACATGGTAAGTAACTTCTCATGTTGATAGCATCATGATGCACCACTATAGAAGATGTTAGAAAGGCCTTAGTGTATACACCTAAAAATGGTCACATCACAATAGTTTGGTAATTAATTAAATATTTTTAATATTTAATTAAATCTCTGAATTCAATCTACATATAAATGAATTTAAATAATTTATTTATATTGTTCATTCTTTCATTTAGATTAAATAAATAAGTTTATTTAATCTCTTTTCTTATCCATTTCTTAATTAATTAAATAAACATTACGATTTATTTAAATATTAATTATCATTAAATATTCTTTTCTTCTAATTTTCATTCATAATTAAATATTCCAAATATTTAATTAAATCCTCTAAAATCCATTCATAATTAAATATTCCAAATATTTAATTAATTCTTCTAAAGTCTATTTGCAATTAAATATTCTAAATATTTAATTGAGTCTTCTATAGTTCTAAAATTAAACTCACACAAAATTAAATAAATTTATTTATTTATTTAATTAATTTGGAGTATCTTCAACAACCGTGAAACAAACTTCCAAAACAGAAAATTAAATTCCTATGTTCCTAAGCAAGCTTGTTCCTGTGGGTTGAAGACAAGCCTCCATTCTTTTCTCCAACCTCCCAACATCTTCCATCTTCCTCTCAACCTCTCCATCTCTCACCATTCATATTTACCAGACAATTTCACAGCCATTGATCTTTGCCAGCCAGGCTCTTGCCTGCAAAAATCTATAAAAAGGACTGTCAGGTCTCTAAAAATAGGAGAAGCTTTCATACAGGAAAACTATAGCAAATTTGCAGTAGCATAGCCTTCTAGTATTCATAGCATTCTAGCATCATAGCATAGCATAGTAGTATTCCATATCATGGCCTATCCACCTCATATCATAGCACTCATAATCTACAGCCCCTGTGCATATCCGTATATCAACAGTTCACTCCACCAGCATATAGCATAGAGAAGTATTCTCCCTTTTTGTATACTCGTTCTGCAGGTTGCCATTCTAAGAAGCTTTACTTACACAATCTGAGAGCAGCAGCTTCAAGAGAATTACTGGAGATAGAGGACAATGGAACTATTTTGAAGAAGCTCTGTTTGTTTTCTTTGAATTCAATTATCTTGCTTTCTTTAGTTTAATGTTTCATTGATACTAACATATCCACCACGCATTTTTGGCACCCACCGTGGGGCTCTTGCCCTAATTTTAACATCTTATTGCAGATTTTTCTGACAGGTTACGGCTAAAAAGAGCGTATTAGCGCATTTAACACACTTCAGTGCAGTTCATACCTAGTTCAACACTCGTGACTCATTCTGCAACGCTCGTGACTCATTCTTCAGCGCCCGTGACTCATCTTGCAACTCCTGTGACTCATTCTGTAGCGCCCGTGACTCATCCTACAGCGCCCGTGACTCATTCTGCAGCGCCCATGACTCATCCTGCAACACCTGTAACTCATTCTGCAGTGTCCGTGACTCATCCTACGGAGCCCGTGACTCATCCTGCAGCACCTGTGACTCATTCTGCAGTGCCCGTAACTCATCCTGCAGTGCCCATGATTCATTTGTTTTAGCAATTGTAATATGTAACTTAAAGTAGGATTTGACTGGATCCGACGTGACCACGGCTAGTAAGCACTTAAAAGAATGAAGCAATCCTAGGATAGTCACTTCATTTTTTTATTTTGGACTAAAAAGAACTCCATTTCTTTGTGAAGCAATATCTTCACCTAGCATAGAAAATTGTTCATTTGGGCTTAAAATTGAACTCTTGTTTGCTTTGATTAAAACGGTGATAGGCATATGCTCTCCCCTTAACTGGGTGATCAAAATGCCAAACTCGTCTATTTCATTTCATGCAATTTCAAGCTTTGATAATACCTTTTAGAAGGCCTACCGTAGTGGGAAAAAGTACTCACCCTACGGGAATGACCTAAGTGGGAACAACTAAAGCCAAGTTTTCCAACCCACTTTAATCAAATGCGGATGGTTGATGAAAGTCCCATTCGATGGTAGTGTGCATTGATAACCATCCCCAAAGCTTTTGTTCTAAAGGTTGGGAGGTCTCTCGAGGGAGTCTATCATTTGCTGCACCAAACGGAAACCCTTACTACGAACTTAGTGTAGTATCCAACTGAAGTCATTTTTTTAACATCATAATAATCACAGTGCAGGGGAGGGAAGAATCTACCCCCAAGATACTCACCATATAACTGCCAAGGACCATTTGCTTAGGGGATCTGGTATCCACTTCCGTCACTCTAAGTACGCACCTGGAAAAGACAAAAACATGGGCGCCCTTTCGGGGGTGACACGGCTGTGTGAGTCGACGTAGTTCTAAGATGTGGGTTGTTGATTATTATGATGACCTACTTGAGTATTAAGAGTGAGTCTGTTTGATCTATCTATCATGTGTACAAACCTGTGACAACAATTTTTGAAAAATATTTTGATCATACACTTGATGTTTAGTATAGGACTTAAAAACAACTATTCTACAACTTGCTTGATGTGTTTTCAATACATTAATTCAGTAAAGATCATCTAAAACTGACAATCACATTGATTACTCTCATGTTAAGAGATTGGAAATCCACAACCTTTGTTAAGAAATCCATTCTCAAACAAATCAAAAAAAGCCAAAGAAACCACTTAGCTACAAGAAACTATTGAAGAAAAGATGATTCTTCTACCAAATTTGAAAGGTTTTACTTAAACATAGAATCTTTATCCATCGATATCATGATTGTGTTAGAGGTTTCACTGATGATTATGTTGTAGAACCATTATACTCACGAGCTTTCTTTCAAAGAAGAGCCCTTTCTCAAAGGAACAACCACGGTTAGCATATTCATTTTTCTTATCTACCACAACCCTCAATTGAATATCCCACTCATCCCATCCAAATCATTCACTAATCTTGAAAACAAACTAGGTTATTTGATACACTTATCATTTTTCAAGACTAGGATCAAATCTCAAAAAAAAAGTGCATCTTTTCAAACAAGTTTTTGATTATTGATTCAACTTCCCCAACAAGATTTTGTTATCCTTTCATCTTGGAAGCCACAATCAAGGGTTAGAAATGTCATTTGATCATATCATAAGATTTTCATCTTATCAGATCAAGACATCATCATTTTTGCACTTATAAAACTATGATCTAAGTCTAGAATAACATTTCAAAAGCATATGCTTGTTGTCCACTTTACAACATGGGTGATAGGGAAGAAAATACTGTTCATAGGTTTCATACTAGGAATAGTTCAAATGATGAAATAACTGATGAAATGATTCAAGAAGTTGAACAGGATCCACAGTTTCACCAAATTTTGGACAAGATCTTAGAGCGAGATAAAGAAGGCTACTTTCTTTTTTTAGCAAAACAAGGTGCTAAATTGCCCTCTAACTACAATATGGAGAAAATTAAGGAAGATCCTGAAAAGACTAAAACTCCATTAAATGATCTTAGTAGTCTTCCCCAACAAATAAGAGCACTCCAAAGGCAAATCAAGGAAATACAAGGGGGCACAACTACGAAGTCCTTTGACGGAAATATAAATGTAACCTCTTCTCCTCCAAAAGCAACATCATCCAAATTTAATGTTTTTGAATTTTTGCAAAGGTTAAATGAGAAGCCCAAATCTAAGCCATCAAATAAAATTGACCGATCCTGTCATGTCATGCATTTATCTTCATCCCCCATAATTCAAAATGAACCTCACAATTCTTTCACTCAAGATAACAATTCTATTCAATCACCTTCTTCTATCATATCCTTTACATCCAATGATTCATTTCAATCTACACATCTTGATCAAAACATTCTACAAACCCTTCCTATCTTTGATCAAGATCCCATCTCTCAAGAACCATATGATGATCCCCTCCTTTCATTATTCACCCATGATAATCCTCTTCCATCTCAAGAACAAAATGTTCTTCCAAGTTCTTCTTCCACATCATCTAATCAATCCATACCATCCCATGATTCTATTGCATCACAAGAGCATGATATTTCTTTTGTCCTATCTAATGATGTCTTACCAATTGATGATCAAGATATGATTTCTACAAAATCTCACGATTCCCTTCCTCATCAAGATCAATATATGCTTCCATTCAAGGATACCCTTTCATCCCATGAAGATGATTATCCTTCTCATGATCAAGATATGCCTTTCATACCACTTCATAATCCTTTTCCAAGTCAAGATCAAAACACCCCATCATCCCCATGTCAAGAGCCTATCACACCTATTCAAGTTATCCATGAACCCCACACCTATAAATTGGGATCCTCCACCTTTATCCATTTGGTTTACTTCCAACACCTATCCTCTCATCCATATCATATCCTCCTCAAAATGGACTCGCATCTTGTTTTACAAACAATACATATCCCATTGGTAAACAAATGTGTCAAAGTATGAATTACAAAGGAAAAGGATTAGGCCTTCATGAGCAAGGTATCCTAGAACCCCTTTCTGTTCAAAGAAACCCATATCACCATGGCCTTGGTTATACACCTAAGTGTCCTAGTCCATCAAACCTTCCCTCTATCCTAGGTCCATATCCTATTTCTCAAGAACAACAAAGGCACACATCCTTGATCCACTTTCAAAATTCTTCCTTCATTAACTCATCCATCATACCTCCATATCGTTCATATCAATACACCCCTCCCATTGCTCTTAGAAACAATTTGGGTGCCAAATATCAAAAGATTCTATATCAAAATCCACATGTATCAAAGGATCAACATGTCTCCTCAAAGAGTCATGCGAAAATAAAAGAAAATTTGATCCAAAATCAAAAGAAAAATCTAAAAGGCCACAAAGGCCCATCAAAGAAAAAGGCAATTTTCAAAGACCACAAAGGTCCATAAATCAAAAAGAAAAATGTCAAAGGCCACAAAGGTCCACAAAGCAAAACTCAAAGTCAAAAGTCATGTGGATTCCTAAAAGTCTCATAAAAGCAATAAAATCTAAATTGGCATCCAAATTTGCTAATCCAAAAGCTTCCTCCAATTTTCCATCTAATAACATATCACCTTCCAAATCCATTTTTCCTCCATCACTCCACTGCCCTTCAAGGTGTGTGCCAATGTTGATCTTTCCAACCTTTCCATCTATCCATCAGCAGGCCTTCCAACCTCCTATCCATTATCCAACATTCATACCCCATCATTCTCCTTTAATCCAAACTTTTGCATAAGTCCTTAGATTCTTCCATCATATCATTAATCTGCCAACATTTAGGATTCTAATTCCCATTGCCATGGTTTATTAGAGGGATATTTGGTTGTGAAACTTGATGCTTAAGTCCTTCCTCCATCTCCCTATCATTCATATCCTATCTTCCATATTCCTCTTGCACTCTACACTTAGGGACAAGTTTCATCCATCTTATCATTCATGGTCATTATCCTTTCTATGCCCATTCCTTACATTTCCACCTTTGATCTTGACAAGGTTAAGGATCTTCTTGAACATCATATATCTTATCTTATATACTCTATCCATATCTATCATCTGTACATATCTATCATATCCATATCATGCAACAGGAATTCTTATGTTTCATCATGGCTTGATGAAATTTGTACATACCTGTCATATTTAGGTTGTGTTTACATTGGGGCAGAAACACAGACTAAGACAAGAGAGGGGCAACAACCTTTTAGAACATCACAAACGAACAAATGATAGTTTGACAAAATGCAACATACATTGATGCATCACATCAAAACGATCACTCAATGCCAATGAAATCAAACAACATGGTCAAAACAACATTAATCAAAACACAAACATCAATGTTGACAACCAACTTGGATGATCTTAATCTGAATAATGTTTGAAATATTTTAGGCAAGATTTGAATGGTTGTTTGATTTTCTATCATATCTCTAGAGCAATTCAATGATGTACTGAACTAGAAAAGAAAGGAAGGAATATGATTTTTCTTTGTCTGTTGTTTGCAAGGAAATCATTAGTACTATGCAAATTGGTTGTGAGACATGCTCTACTAAGAATCATTGATGACATTTCAAAATTTGCATGGGAAACAGGTTAACTTTTGTCTGTTTATGCAAGCAATACTCAGGTCATCTTGGTTCAATTATACCTATATGCTTGTATTAACTTGCTAGATCAAAATTCATGAAAGCAATACTCAGGTCATCACTGGTGCTAACATACCCTTTGATGCTTGTATTAACTTTCAACATTTCAATGCTCTATGATGACACAAAAATCACAAAATAAGCTCTTAGAATGGCAATATTGTACGGATACCCTGCATGGTCAGTATAGATTACATTCATTCTAGAATCTGCATTTTGCATTTATAGATTTTCCCAAAAGCTGGAAAAGTATCAAATGTTTCATATCTTTTCAAATAAAATAACTGAGTACATTTTGACATTCGCAAAAAAAACACCATTACATGCATTTTTCATTCATTTTTGCATCCAAAAATCATAAAAAACAAAAACGAAGCATACATCATCATCAAAACATTCATGACTTGTACTATTCATCATTTCACATTCATATTCATTTTCATTATCAAAAGATTTCAATCATATCATAACATTGCACTTGCATTTTTAAATCCAAAAATCATGCATACATATACACCATGAACATTACATAATAAACCATCACATAAAACATCATGCATATAGAAAATAGATGCACTCATCATACATCATCGTTGCATATCATATATCTCAAAAATGAATGTCAAAATATACAAAGGTGTCCCATGATATACATCATCAAAAATAGGACCATATTAGTGTGTATACAAATGTCTCAAGCGAGTATCAATAGAATATCATGCACAATGCACTAGGCAATGATATCCTCTTATGGTGCTGGTCTAGGACCTATCCCACCTACACCTGATGGACCTACTCCACCTGCCCCTGATGGACCTCTTGGAGGTAATGGCTGTGAAACACCCCTGGTGGTAGTCTGAGAACGACTATGTGTAGACCGAGACTATGTATAACTCACTCTCTACTTAGGTGGCACTGCATCATGGTATCTGATCCTATAGAACTCTGCCTCCCGGATGGCTCTAGTCAGCTCTCTTGTCATGCTATCATCTCCTGCTGCTCTCTACAGACTGTCAGCTAAGGCCATGGCCTCCACATCTTGTTGTATGGTTGTATCTCTCTCAGTCATCACTGAAGTCAACTGCCCCTATAGCTGTGTAATCAAGGACTGCGCCTATGCTAGCTGATCCTCTAAACTCTGCACTCTACTTTGCAAGGTAGCTATCTGACTCGGCCCTACTAGATCTATTGAATATGATGGATCTGAATGTCTCATCCACGGTCCACCTCTCCCACCACCTCTCCTACCACCTCTCCCACCTCCACCACCACTATCACCCCCACTATCCCATCATCACTATCTCCATCTGACTCATCATCATCATCTCCCTCAGAATCATCACTCTCTGAATTTGTCTCTCTCTATTGCCTATGACCGCCTCTCTATGGTCTCTGCACTGCAATTGGAGCAACAGGCTCATCAGGATCAAATAATTGTGGTGTAGGATGCTCTAACACATACTGACCATACTCTGGCATCGTCCCTTTGTCAAGAATATCAGCTCGGTACTCCCACATCTGCACTCCTAAACTAGTGAACTCTGCCACCGCTACCTCATAAGAAATTTGTGGACCCCACACTGTAATCTCCTATTGTCGACGTGCATAAATAGCAGAACCCATAGGCATACACTGAGGCTGACCATACTGACGACACACCCACCCAACAAGAAACCTCTCAATGATCCAAGGAGTACGGCCAATCAGATATCTAGTAGTAAAGACATATGGCATCTGCCTCGCATCCTCTGGCCATGCCTCACAATCTACATATGGCCACTAGCATACTGTATCCAGATCATCTAAGAGACATTTCCAATGATCCAGTTTGCCTAGCCTTGGCTAAGCAATAATATCTATATATTTGAATCTATAAGGTCGACCGACAGGTCGTCGTCCACGCGTCAACGATCGCATAATGACAAAGTGCTCCCATGCCCATATCTGTAATAACAAACAACCAACAGCAAAACTCTAGCCTTACCGTATATAATATGATGTAACTCATCATACAAATGCACAAGCATGCACGATCCCTAGGCATATCATGTACCCTACATCACCATCCTCTCCAGTACATGACCCCACCCGACTACAAACCCCTTCGACCTATGGTCGGGGCACAAAACACCTCCAATGAAACCTGCAAGTACATCCAATAGGGGTGCATATGAATCTGTCATCTCCCCCCATGAGATATAATATCCTGCAATCTCATCATCTTCGAAAATCTGCCTCAAGGCATCAGTGCCTCCTGCCTCTCGAACATCAAAACTCACTATCTCTCCCATAACTGGAATCCTCAAGATGCGATACACATCCTCTGGAGTCAAAGTAATCTCTCTGGTCGGTAAATGAAATGTGTTTGTATCACTATGCCACCTCTCTGCAAGTGCTATCAATAAGGCTATGTTGAGACGCACCTCAGGCATCTCAAGTAATGAAGTCAGTCCACATGCCTCGATAATATCTCTATCTGCCTGTACCAGCTATGGAATCAATCTCCATGTCTTCAGGAATGTCTCTCGTAACTGTAAAACACCCAATCTCTCCTGTTGAATACGAAGAATCATCAAGTCAAAATAACATCACTATCAATTCAACATGACATATTCATCAAATTGGAAAGCAAATATATCAAAATCATGTTTGTTTTTAACAACTTTAGAAGAAAACTTATCAAACAACTATTTGTTTTTCATCATCATGAAGGCAAATATCTCAAAATTTTGTTATTAACAACCTTAGAAGCAAACATATCAAACAACTATTTGTTTTTCATTTTCATGACAAACAAATTTATCACCATCCTGCTTGCTTTTAACAACTTTAGAAGCAAGCTTATCAAACCACTATTTGTTTTTCATTAACTTGAAAGCAAATTTATCAGTTATCATTTGTTTTCCAAACAACTTTGAAAAAAAATTTATCACACATAGCAAGATCCAATCAAGGGCACTATGAAATTCATCAAGGGTGCTACAAAATCAATGGCGCTACAGAAAACATCATGGGCGCTATGAAATTCATCAAGGGCGCTCCAAAATCATAGGCGCTATGAAAAACATCATGGGCGCTATGAAAATCTTCAAGGGCGCTACAGAATCATAAGCATTATGGAAATTCTCAAGAGTGCTACAAAAAAATCAAGGGCGCTAAAACATAACCTTTCTCATCAAAAACATGTATACACGTGCCCTAAATGGAAAATTTTCAAATTACAAAAGTTTAACGGGGTACATACAACGGGTCCGTAGTGCACTAGCCGCTGATGTCGTCGAATGCACTTGAAACGGTGCTAGTGAATAGGAAGTGCCATCTTTCTCACTCCAGAGCTCAAAAATTACACTTTTTACTAGGTTAAAATAGAAAATGACATGGAAAATGACATTTTTAACCTATTTAAAGGTAAAATAGGGGTATTTTATCATATTCTATCATAGCAGGGGCAATTTGGTCATCAATTTTTCATCTCACATCTTTTTCATGTCAATTTCTTCATATCATCATTTTCGAACGATGAATTGACATCTTAAAAATCATAAAAATCGAAAAATTCCAAAAAAAAATAAAATCACAAAAATCAAAATCTTATCGATTCATCATCCGAGGGGGCATATACCTATCAACATTCAACAATTAGCTTCTAGGGAAAATTTCAAAATTCTTTGAAGCAATGCGTAAAACACATCACTTCAAAGAGGGGCAAAATGTATACACCTAAAAATGGTCACATCACAATAGTCTGGTAATTAATTAAATATTTTTAATATTTAATTAAATCTCTGAATTCAATCTACATATAAATGAATTTAAATAATTTATTTATACTATTCATTCTTTCATTTAGATTAAATAAATAAGTTTATTTAATCTCTTTTCTTATCCATTTCTTAATTAATAATAAACATTACGATTTATTTATATTGATTATCATTAAATATTCTTTTCTTCTAATTTTCATTCATAATTAAATATTCCAAATATTTAATTAAATCCTCTAAAATCCATTCATAATTAAATCTTCCAAATATTTAATTAATTCTTCTAAAGTCTATTTGCAATTAAATATTCTAAATATTTAATTGAGTCTTCTATAGTTCTAAAATTAAACTCACACAAAATTAAATAAATTTATATATTTATTTAATTAATTTGGATTATCTTCAACAACCATGAAATAGACTTCCAAAACATAAAATTAAATTCCTCTGTTCCTGAGCAAGCTTGTTCCCGTGGGTTGAAGACAAGCCTCCATTCTTCTCTCCAACCTCCCAACATCTTCCATCTTCCTCTCAACCTCTCCATCTCTCACCATTCAAATTTACCAGACAATTTCATAGCCATTGATTTTTGCCAGCCAGGCTCTTGCCTGCAAAAATCTATAAAAAAGACTGTCGGGTCTCTGAAAACAGGAGAAGCTTTCATACAGAAAAACTATAGCAAATTTGTAGTAGCATAGCCTTCTAGTATTCATAGCATTCTAGCATCATAGCATAGCATAGTAGTATTCCATATCATGGCCTATCCACCTCATACCATAGCACTCATAATCTACAGCCCCTGTGCATATCCGTATATCAACAGTTCACTCCACCAGCATATAGCATAGAGAAGTATTCTCCTTTTTTGAATACTCGTTCTGCAGGTTTCCATTCTAACAAGCTTTGCTTACACAATCTGAGACCAGCAGCTTTAAGAGAATTACTGGAGATAGAGGACAATGGAACAATTCTAAAGAAGCTCTATTTGTTTTCTTTGAATTCAATTATCTTGCTTTCTTTAGTTTAATGTTTCATTTGTGTGTTTTGTTTTATCTTATTTTGATACTAACATAACCACCACACACTTAGGTTTCTAGTAAAAAATGGTTCTTAGTGGGTGGAACATTCATGAACATTGTTGGCTACATAGACATCTCCTCGGAATCTAGAATTACCCTAGACTCCAGCGAAAGTCATATGCTACATGTGTGGATCAAACTATAACTTTCGCTCATCAAATTTCTATAGTGCACCAAAAAATGTTGCTTGAGTTCGATCCCTTGGGTTCTCAATAAAGATATGTCCCAAGGTAGGCCTCCTACCAACAATAAGGGAAGAATCATGTGTTGATATTTCTCATCACCCAAGATTGCATGTAGCACAAAGGAGAGGATATGTAGACAACATGCCTTCATTTAAAAGAAAAGAAAAGCACATTTGAGGTATTTCTCTTCACCCAAGATCGTACAAGGTGCAAGGGGAGAGGATATGTACACTCCAAATTATAATACATGCCAAATAATTTGATTTTAAGGAAAAAATTGCAAATGTGATTTAATCTACCAATCAAGAAAGCATACAAGTTCAAATGATAAAATATTGCATAAGGAACCTGCAAACAATGTATTAATAGTTTGAAATATTGTCTTGGAGCAATCAAAACCTACAACAAAAATGCATTAGAAGTTATGAATAATTTTTCTTCCACCAAATGAATGATGCATGGATATGTTAGATTAAATGATATACAACAATAGAAAACAAAGGTTAGGGTTAGATGAAAATCCAAAAATCCAAAATTTATTGTTAGAAAACTAAGACCAAATATAACAGTCAAACATGGAATTACGAGTACAGACGCGGCTTTGTTTATCTTAGTAGACAAGGAATGTTTCACAGATGTTGTAGTTCACGATTGACATACATGGAAAGATTTTCAAGCATGGCTCTATTACTCTGACAAACATGGAAAAACCTACAAACACAAAAAAATGATCAGAAAAAACCCTACACAATAAGAAACAAACATGAGTAGATTATCAAACGCAACTAGATGAGAAAAGGTGGTCGTTCACGGTTGATAGGCGTGGAAAGATGTGCAAACGCGATCTATTATTTTGGAAAATGCGAAAAAGCCTACATAGGTGAAAAGATTATCAGAAAAAACCCTACACAGTCAGAAAGAAAACACAACCAGGTTTTCAAATGCGGCCAGATTACCAAAGGTGGTTGTTCACGATTGATAGAGGCAATCGTTCATGGTCGTTCACAGATCTATAACACATTAGCGCCATAAACAATTAAAGCATAAAAAACTCAAGAGAATATTGTTAAAACAGGGATGTGGGTCCCATCGAGTGTGCCAATTTGTGAAGTGGGAAAAGTGGAAAATGGAAATGAAATCAAACAAGGTTTAGAATTATCAAAACCCAAAACAAGAGAAGATAAAATCCCACTTACAAATGAAATTGAGTGCAGAAATGGTTAGAAATCAATATATGGTAAATAAAAATCAATTCAAAACAAAGAAAACAAACCATGTGCAAACCTTGCATTCCATTTTAATGGTGATGATATGTTGGATTGCTCAATCGAGACGCTCCCATGATTGCAAAAGCATGAAGATGATGACCTAGATGATGATAATTGCTCAAATGCTCAATTATAATGCTATGCTAAAGAATTCAAAGTTTTTTAGGTGTATGATAATGAAGGAATGATATTTGTTTTATAGATTTTTATGATTATGATCAACGTTTGAGATTAAATCTCAAGACCCATGAAGGAGAGTGAATCAGGGAAGATGAGGGATCAAGATCAATTTGAACTCAAAATATCTCCATAATTTAAGAAAATTGGTTTAGGATATTTTGAAATGAAGGGTGAAGATTAGATCAAAAAATGGAGGGATGAGGATGAATAAGAGGAATAAGATATTTTAGAATATTTTGAAATTTAAGAATATTCCAAGGGAATATGCCTTTGAGAGGGAAATTAGGATAATTAAATAATTCAAGATTATTTAATTGTGGAGGATTAGAATATTCTTTATTAAAAAGGAATATTCCAAATGAGTGGGAGGGGAAGTTAGATAATTAAATAATTCAAGATTGTTTGATCATGAGACATTAGATGAAAATTAGATTTATGGCTAATTAAATAATTAAAATTATCCAATTAGGGAAGATAAGAGGAAAATTAGTGAAATACGATGAATAAATTAAATAATTTAGAATTATTTAATTAATAGAGGAAATAAGATGAAAATGATAGAAAATGGTGTTAAAAGGAGAATTAATGATGAAAATGATGAAAATGATGAAAATGCACTAATCGAGGATAATATGATGAAAATGCAAGATTATTGATGTGTGAGACAAATTAAGCAATTTTGCATGTCTACAATAAGCAACCAAAACAAAATCCAACATCCATCCCATTACCTCAACCATATCTTCCACCCACACCTAACATTCTACAATGTAGTGGTAAAGAATTTGACCTTATGGAACAACTTCACAACACTCTTGCTAATATTCCTTATGGGATTTAATTCAAACATCACATGTTTACCATGGCATGCTTCAAAATGCTTTGCAAAAAGTTATTGTCCCTCCTAGTGTGCAACCAAATGATTTAGTAGCCTTAATTGAGGGTATGAATTCATGTAATTTGGATATTGTCTTTCATCAAAGTGAATTACCTCCCTAAAAAAAAATGAGGCTTTGATGGTAATGGTTGTTATTAACAAGGTTGGGATTAGGCGTACCCTTATTGACAGTGGTTTGGGGCTTAATGTTTGTAGTGTGAACCTTTTGGATAGAATTAGATCAGATAAGACTAAAATTCAACCAGATGATTTGTCGAGGTTTTGATAATGTGGAAAAACAACCACTTGGTGTGATAACGTTACCTGTTAAAATTGGTAAGGTTGTATTGCAAACTCCCATCCATTTGATGCCCAATGATCTTTGATATAATCTTCTCTTAGATAGACCATGGATTTGTGAGATGAAATGAGTGCCTTTTGTATACATCTAAAATTGGTCTGGAGAAAATTAATTAAATACTAGTTATTTAATTAATAAATCTTTGGGTTGGGGCCCTAGCTCGGTTAGCTAAATCTTTCCTGTTGTAAGAGGTTGGTCACGAGGTCTAGTCTCCCCCACCCTCGTGGTACCAGAGGGCGTGTCGCGCCAGCGCCGCTGGTCACGTTAAAAAGTTTACCAGGCGCACTGCAGTTTATAGGGGGTTGTGCTACCCGATTCCTGCAGTCTAAAAAAAAATTTAATAAAATCTTTATTTCCTCTACTTATAAATAAATTGCAAAGTTTATTTATATAGTTCATATTTCTTAATTCTTCCTATCTAAACCACTTTCTTCATGATTTAATTAAATAAACAAATTTAACTAATTTTTTTTATTTGATTAATTTCCTCCAACTAAATTTGAATTTTAAAATTGGAATTTAGTCACATTTCTCCATATTTTCTAACTTCCTTCCACCTCATCTTCCACCTCACCATGTGTCACATGAAATTAATTATTTCTAATTTCTAAATGGGCATTTATCCTCAACAATTTTAACAACCTCAGAGACACATGGCTTCTCCTTTCCATTTATTCCCTTCTACACTTGGCAAGCTTATTCTATTAAAGGGAACAACTTCCCTTATTCTCTCTTACCTCTTCGCTTCTCACCATTGATCTCTCTGGACTGAATCTTGATTGTCCATTTTTGCCACATCACTTGATGCCTTTGTGAAATTTATAAATAGAGGCTCATTTACAACTTTTCATATAAGGAGCATAGTATAAATTTACTCTGTAGAAATACTTTCAGCATTAGTGAGCTTAGCATTTAAATTTTAGCTTAGAATTTAGCATTTGATTTCAAGTAGTGTTATAATGGCAATTTCATTTCTAGGAACTTAATTTGTTGCATTATCATTACAACATTTCCATAACATCTTTATTATCTTAGCACTTTATCATTGCATCATTTAGCATCATTTTGTATACGACATCACATCATTGAGCATATCATTTAGCATATCATCCATCAAATTCATCAATCTTGTAGATGTAGGTATAGTTTCCTTCATTTTAGTTTAATGGCTTCTCATTTCTTAGGTGCCATCCTAGTAGTTTAGTGCATACCTAAAATTTGAGAGCACTAATATAGGATCCTTAAGAATAGAGGATGATGGAATGGCTTTGAGGAATCGCTTTATCATTTTGTTAAATTTGATTTCCTTAATATAACATGTTGCAATGATTGTGTGGCTTGAATTGATTATTATCATTGAACACTTCATTTAGTATATCATCCATCAAATTCATCAATAATGTAGATGTAGGCATAGTTTCCTGCATTTTAGTTTAATGGCTTCTCATTTCTTAGGTGTCATCCCAGTATTTTAATGCATACCTAAAATATGAGAGCACTAATACAAGATCCTTAAGAATAAAGGATGATGGAACGGCTTTGAGGAATCACTTTATCATTTGTTTTGTTAAATTTGATTTCCTTAATATAACACATTGCATCGATTGTGTGGCTTGAATTGATTATTTTGATTCCCATATTTTACACACACATTAAATTGGCACCCACTGTGGGGCCTAACCCCTGTTATTTTAACATTTTCTGGAAAGCGTGCTTTCAGGTTTGGACATGATTTTTTCAGGTGCAATCATAGATTCTTCTGGTGCATACACTGACTATTACGATGCAACCACGAGTTCTTTCGGCGCATCCAAGCCATTCATCAGTGCATCAAGGGGTTTCTATACTGCATTCATTACTTTATGTAGCGCATTCACTATTTCCTATAGCGCATTCACTGCATCTTTAGGCACATCTACCTTTTTAGCGCATTGAATTACTGTAATGGCGCATTTAATTTTCATTGCAAAATTTTCCAGATTCAGAAAACTAATGAATGTTTTTTCTATTGTGCAAGTTTCATAAATGTTGACAGAGACTCTACTGAAACCCTTGAATGCTATCAAAAAAAAATTATTGAAAACTACTAATAATTTTGATGCAGGGGCTAGAGTTGATTTATTTCTTTTTGGTTAATTTAGGAATCTAGATTAATTAGAAGGGAAATAACACCATTTTTTTGTGCTTGATGAATGGAAGGCATATGCTCTCCCCTTAACTCGGTGACCAAAAATCCAGACCCATTCACTTTTATTTTGTTTTATCCTTAGAGGGCCTGCCTTGTGGAAAAAAGTAATCACCCAAGGGAACAACCCAACCGGGAACACGCTAAAGCCAAGCAACTTCCAACTGATATATAAGTGTGGGTACTTGAGGAAAGTTCAAGTAGCATGAGGATTGTTCCGAAAAGAAGGGAAACAATGGTATCTTGACGTATGGATGATCCCCCACGAACATAATGCCTATACTAGAACCTTTTGTTATAGTAAGCCAAAATCCTATTCTATTTACTAGTGCAGAAGGTCTAACCTTTGAAGTTGTCCCACATTTTTGTGGATTTTATTAGAGATGAGAAGTATGTCGTGGAAGATTCATGGGTACTGAAGCTTGGCTGACCCGAGAAGTGAGTGTCGCAGATGGGAGCTAGTGTGGTCAAGCTTCTAATCATCCGCTTAAAGTAGGCACATCTGGAGTAAAATCCAAGTGGGAATCTAGTAAATATTGTCCTACACAACCTTAAGATTGTACATGTTTGATGTGTTTTACCAATGTGTTTTTAAACAAATTTCAAACAAAACATCACACACTAGAAATGAAAACCTTGATTCAGAAAACATCCTTTGAAACAACCAATTCTCTGACTGGAAAATCAGAAAAATCAAACAAACTTGCAAGAAACTGTGACATTTTCCCAATTTAGTGCATCCATTGCTTATTTTGGTGCTTTTACACCATTCTCTAGTGCATCCATCTACTGTTATAGTGCATACACCATATCTACCAACACATCCATTATGTTCTGTAGTGCATTCACCCATTATTGTAGCACATCCATCCAATACTTTGGCGCATTCAAGCTATTCTATAGTGCATTCATCCAATACTTTAGCGCATTCAAGCTATTCTGTAGCACATCCAACCAATCTTGCAGTGCATCGAAGCCATTTTGTGGCACATTCAATCCATTCTATAATGCATCTTCCTTTCAGCACATACACTAACTATTACAGTGCATTCACCAGATTTATAACTAGAAAGCTAAATTTGACCCCTTATCCGACATTTTGAACCCATATTTAGGGATCTTTTCTATAGATAAGTTCATTCCTTATCCCAACATTGCTTTAAACTTGGAAAAATTAGTTACAAGTGAAATCCTCAACCTAAAATTTGATCAAACATCTAAAAGTGCCCAATCATCAAACCTAAATTTGATCATCAAGTTGAGTTTCACCATCAAGATCTGTCATTCTTCATCCCCAAACAACACACTTCACATCAAATTTGATTACCTTATTTCCATCAATAGAATTCATCATTCTATTTGACCTAGGCATCTCTTTGGCACTCCTAAACAACGATCAAAATTTAGCAAACCTTCATCACTTGCATTCCTATTTTAACAAGATCCCAAAAGCAAAAACTTAAGGATAAGGAACTTGAACCTCAAAACACCATGAGTGAATGAGAAGAAAACCCTTTCCACAAAATCCCTCAAAATGAAACAGAAGAAATTATAGAGGAGGAAATAGAACAAGCAAACCAAGATCCCAAATTTCACAAATTCCTAGAGAGGATCTTTGAAAAGGATAGAGAAAAATACCTTCTAATGTTAGTAAACCAAGGGTTCAAATTACCAAGTGATTTTGATGTCAATAAACTGAAAGAAACACTAAATAAAACTAAAATTGAAATGTCAAATGCAAATCAAATGAAGAACCTTCAACAACAATTATAAGACATGCAAAGAGGTACTACCAAAAGATATTTGTCCCTACCCTTTTGATAGGAATTTGAATATGATACCATTCCCACTAAATTGTGACCTCCCAAAATTTGACAAATACAATGGAAAATTTGACGCCATAAACCATGTGAGGGAATTTTGAACCATGAGTCTTGAGTTTGCTCATGAAGACACCTATTTGATGAGACTTTTTCCTCGCAGCTTGGGAGGCCATTGTATGGAATGGTTTTCGAAACTACAACTAGGCATAAGATCCTTTGAAGAACTTGTCAACAAATTTATCACTCAATATCCATATAACATTTCACATGAGATAACTATGAAGGATCTTTGCAATACCAAACATAAACAAGGAGAATCCTTTCTCATATTCTTACAAAGGTGGAGAAGGTTATTTACTTTATACGCTCGTCCTATAGCCGAACAAGAAAAGATGGATATTTTTGTTGACAACCTCAACAATGAAATGAGCTATAGGTTGTAGTTACAATGTCCCCCTAGCTTTGAGAAGATGATCGAAAATGATGTCAAAATTGAAAAAAAATTAGTCAAAAGAGGGGTATTGAAAATTCACAATGAAGGATCAAACAATGCTAGCTCTTCCAATCATCGTAACAACAATGAGAAATCAAAATTTTGGACAAGAAACAAGAATGCCAATGATGGTGTCGTCGAAACACATAATTCTAAACCAGTCTTTAATCTATCAAGAACCACAACCAAGACTAATCAAAACACCAATCAAGGTATTAATAAAAATTTTAACCAACACAACAATCAAAATAGCCACAATCAAAGTAATACCACATCTAAACCTCCACCCTATCAAACACAATAAAACTACATAAAATTCACACCTTTGGGTCAATCACATGAATCTGCATTGAGAGAACTTCTTGCAAATAACCATATAAAACTACCTGACACCCAAGTCTTTGAACCAAAAGTAAAATCGTCATGGTGGAATGATGCTTATTACTGTGAATTTCATTGGTGTAAAGGTCATCAAAAAAATAGATGCATGCAATTGAAACACAAAATACAAGACTTAATAAATGACAAATTCATACAAATAGAAGTACCCCAAACAAATGTTGATCACGGAGCATTCAAAAATCCCTTACAGAATTATGAAAAGGGGGAGTCCTCTACAACAAACAACAAATGGAAGAATGTAAACTATGTCCATGATACTATCATCCTTCATGTCTCAGTAGTGGAAGATCAAATGAATAACATTGAAACCAATGACAACCAAGACAATATTACAGCCAACAATCTAATTAATGACATTCCAATTGAACATGAACAAGACATCATTATAGTTGAAAATCAGATTAATGACATCAAACAAGACATGGCTACAATTGATACTCAAATTAATGTCATTAAAATCAATGGGAAACAAGACAACATGCTAGTAAATGTGACCATGAGAGCACAAGCCAAATATGTACTAAAAGGAAGTTCATCTAAAACACATGTTGCCTCATCCAATCAATATAACATAGTAGACCAATTACAAAAGATCCCCATGCAAATATCTATATTGGAACTGCAAATATCTATATTGGAACTGCTCAAGATTTCACCCATCCACAAAGAGATTTTGGAAAAATCCCTAGTGGACACAACAGTACCAACGGATATAGAAGTTTGTAAATTTGAGGCCATGGTGGGACATTTGACTGCACCTCATTGCTTATCTTTTTCAGAAAATGATGACACATCTATTTCTCATCCCCAAAATGCCCCTCTCCATATTGAAGTCCTAATTCATAAACATCGTGTCAAATGTGTTCTAATAGATGGAGGAGTCGGCCTGAATATATGTACTTTAAAGCTTGTTCATGCCCTAGGATTTTCTGAAAATGCAATAGATTCAAAGAAAAAGATTACAATAAAAGCATATGATGATGAAGAAAGATCTTCACAAGGATTGATTTTCTTACCCATTCAAGTAGGACCGATTTAGAAAGATGTAATCTGCCAAGTCTTGGACAAGGATTTGACCTACAACATACTATAGGGTCACCCATGGATCCATGGAATGCAAGCGGTACCGTCAACATACCACCAATGTCTAAAATTCCATTGTGGTGGCAAAGAAATCACCATCTCAACTGATTCTAATAGTCCTTAGTATTGCAACACCCTTAAATCGGTCCAAGATGTCTTTGTGCCTCACAACAGAGAAGCTTCCATTTCCATCTCTACCAATAATCAAAGCCAATCAAGTTCCTTAGCAAAATCATTGGTCACTTCCCCAAATCATGAAAGTCAATCCAGTTCCATGTCTAAACAATCTGAGAAAAAGGAAGAAGTTGCTCCTTCTACGTCCTCAAACCATGAAACCCAATTAAATGCCTTGTCCAAACAATTTGAGAAAAAAATTGAAGTCAAAGATAAAGGTGTGGGTAAATATTTCCTTGAACAATCTCTATGCCTTTCACAGATGCCTTCCCCAAATTCATATGGGAAACCCTCAACATCAACACAATAGTCATCACAACCAGTTACACTCTTTGATGGTTGATTTGTAAAAGCAAGCACCATAGTTGACGAAGTTGAATACAAGGATGTTCTAAACTGGCTTTATAAGGATGAAGAAGAGTCACAAGTAGCAACTGCAAATGTACAAACAACACAATATGGAAAAGGCTTCACAATCTTAGAAAAGATGGGATACGAGGGAAAAGGCCCTATAGGAAAAAGAAAAGAAGGAATTGTGGAACCAATTCAACCCCTCTTAATCAATCCAAAAGACAAGACTAGGTTGGGTTATAAAGAGGAGACAAAAGAAGAGATAACTCAAAGGGTGGTTGAAAGAATCTTGCAACTACAAACTAGTGATGATCATGAAACTGATTCCAATGAATATGAGTGGGATTCACTATCTAAGGAGTCTTTTCATGACAAGGACATTGATGTGGTACAAAAGTATGCACCCCTATTCGAGAAGGGACAAGGTTCAGTTTCTAGACTAATTGAAATAGGATCACAACACATTGATGATTCCAGCAAAGACGAGCAGACTCGAAGTGAAACAAATAATTCAGAGTAAATTTACCTTATAAACCTCAACTTTTCTATTGGAAAAATTGAAGACATTGCCATCAGGACTCTTACTATCTTTGACCTTAACTATTCTGATGAATCCTTACCTCTAGTACATCTCGAACTCATAGATTAGGACCAAACTGAGTCGTTCGATATCCCCACCTTTTCAAACGATGATGCCATCATCAACTTCCTCTGTTTTGACAATCCCAAAACATATTCCACCATTGAAAATCATAATGAAGCTTTCAAATGGGAGAGTTTCAAATCTTTTAGCTGCAAAATGAATAATACAAGAAATAGATCTGATGGTGAAAACCATTTAATGGCAATATCAGATCCAAAAAAAGTAAAACTAAAGAGTGCATCCAATGGTGAAAACCTCTATGAGGCATCAAAGGATGGATGATTTGACACACTCCCAGCACACTTTTAGGAAAGATCAAAAGTATTGATTGAGCCCACACAATCTGTCAATATTGGCAATGTAGAAACAGTGAAGACTATCCATCTAGCGGCATCCTTGACAAACCAAGAAAAACCAAGCTTCCTTAAATTATTCACAAAGAAATAAATCAACTTTGCTTGGCCATATGCTGACATGTCAGGGATTGATCCAAATATTATCATGCATCACATATCCTTACCACCAGTAGTAAAACCAGTCAAGCAGAAGCTAAGGAAAATGCATATGCATATTTTTTTTATTTTTTTTTATTTGCATATGCATATTGCCCTATTGGTAAAAGAAGAGTTGAAGAAGTTATTAGATGCAGGACTCATCAGACCCATTGACTATGCCAAGTGGATCTCCAATATTGTACCCGTCTCAAAGCGTAACAACAACATCCGCATTTGCACAGATTTTCAAGATCTTAATAAGGCTTTCCCTAAAGATGATTTTCCTTTACCTAACATAGACATCATAGTGGACTTAATAGCGGGACATGGCATGTTGTCACTTATGGATGGTTTTTCTAGTTAAAATAAAATCAAGATAACTCTAGAGGACCAAGACAAGACAACCTTCACATGTATGTGGGGGACATTATGTTGGAATATCATGCCATTCGGATTAAATAATGCAGGAGCTACTTATTAGCGCGCCATGACAACAATTTTTCATGATATGATGCATACCTTCATGGAAGAATATGTGGATGATCTATTGGCCAAATCATACACTAGAAGAGGACACTTAGAGATCTTGGACAAAATCTTCACCAAACTAGAGAAGTTCAATGTACAACTAAATCCAAAAAAATGTGTGTTTGGGGTGACTTCAACCAAACTCTTGGGATATATAGTTTTAGAAAAAGGCATTGAGGTAGATCCGAAAAAAGTTAAAGCTATCATGGAGATGCCACCACCCAAAAACATTAGCCAACTACGATATCTACAAGGGAGATTCCAATCAATCCAAAGATTTATTTCACGACTGACAGACAAGACACGTCCCTTCACTCACTTGCTACACAAAAATGTTTCTTTCTGATGGGATGAGAAATGTGAAGAGGCCTTCAACCAATTAAAACAATATCTAATGATTCCACCTGTTTTAATACCATCAACAGAAGGAAAGCTACTCTTATTATACATTGCAACAACTCAGATATCATTGGGAGCCTTGTTAGCACAAGAAGATTCAACAAGAAAAGAAAAAGCAATTTATTACATCAGAAGGATGTTAAATGGCTATGAAATCAATTATACATCCATTGAAAAGGCTTGTTTGGCAGTAGTGTTTTCCACCCAGCAACTATGACACTACATGCTAACTCATACCATCAAGTTAATAGCCAAAATACATCCACTAAAATACCTCCTCAGCAAAGCTAATCTAACTGGAAGACTCGCCAAGTGGGTTATGATACTAAGTGAATTTGACATCCAATATGTGGATAGGAAAGCAATAAAAGGACAAGCAATCACATACCACTTGGTTGAAGCACCCCTACTAGATGATCATCATCTACACATTGAGTTTCCAGATGCTAATGTCCTCACCTTGACTGCATAATAGTGGACATTATACTTTGATGGATCACACACACAACATGGATCAGGGGCCACCAAAATCCTATTTGTCACTCCACAAGGACATACCATTTTGAAATCATACAGATTGATGTTCCCTTGCACCAACATGTTGGATTATGAAGCATTAATCATTGGCATTAAAATAGCTATAAAATGGAAAATCCCAAAATTGCAAGTCTACGGAGATTCTCAGTTGGTCAATAACCAGGTCAATGATGATTATCAAACAAAGGATGACAAGTTGATGCCCTACAAAAGAATGATTGATGACTTTAAGAAATACTTTGTGGATATCAAATTTGAGCAGCTTTCAAGAATGGATAATAAGTTTTCGATGCCATGGCCACTATTGCTTCCTTATTACAAATTCTAGAGAAAAGAAGTCGTTATGAGTTCATGTTAGAACAACCGTTTACCCTTGCTTATGACCATACTAAGTCCCAGGTTATATGTCACCTGGTTGATGTTGATACCTCAATCTATGGTAAAATTTATACCTATCTAAAAGATAACACCCTTCCACCCAACCTATCTCAAAACCAAAAACGAAACTTCATTCGCCAAGCCACCCGACATACTCTTATCGTGGATGTACTTTATCGACGAGGTCTTGAAAAAACTCTCCTCCGATGTTTTGAATGTGACAAGTTTGAAATGACTTTATGGGAAGTTCATGAGGGTATTTGTGGAACTCACTCAAGGAGTTTAACCTTAGCCAAGAAACTCCTTCATTTAGGGTATTACTGGCCAAACATGGAGGAGTATTTTTAGTTCATTAATAAATTCCAAAAGTGTCAAATTCATGGCAACCTCATTCATGCACCAACACAATATTTTCAACCATTCGCATCAACATGGACCTTTTGTCAGCGAGGATTGGATCTTGTAGGTAAAATTGAACCACCTTTGTCAAATGGACACAAGTTTATCATCACAGCCATAGAATACTTCACGAAGTGGATTAAAGTTGTTCCCCTAATCACCATCACAGGAAAGAAAATTCATCCTTCATCCTCAATTACATCATTTGTCGATATGACATCCCTCAATCCATTGTCATTGAAAATGGAAGACCATTCAAAAATCAAGACATGCAAGAATTGTGTGAAAATTTCAATATCCAACATCACTTCTCTACACCATATTACCCTCAAGGAAATAGTCAAGCAGAGGCCTCCAACAAAACTATTTTGAAAATATTGAAGAAAATGGTCAATGATGCTAGACGTGATTGGCATATCCAATTAAACCCTGCTTTGTGGGCATACCGAACTAGTATTCACACACCAACAAGAGCCACACCATATGCTCTTGTATATGGATCCAAGGCCATTGTACCCATTAAGGTTGAAATACCACCACTTTGTGTGTCATTGAAGGGTATCATCTCTGATGAGGACTACTGGGTATCTAGATTGCAAGAGTTGGAATTATTGGATGAACAACATCAACATGTAGTGAAACACCTGAAAGCCTACCAACAACAAATGTCCAGAAACTATAATCATAAGGTCAAACCCAAAATATTTCAATTTGGTGACTTGGTATTAAAGGAGAACTTGCGCAATCAGTAAGATAGGGAGAAAAAAGGAAAGCTTGAACCAAATTGGTTGGGCCCTTTTTTCATTGGGTTAGTCTATAGATCAGGAGCATACTAACTATCCATGCCAAAAGGAGATCTATTTGAGAAGCCCATGAATAGCCTCCATCTCAAGAAATTCTACACATGATTCACCCGATGCACCATAAAAGTCCTAAAGAAATCCAAAAAAATAAAAAAAAGTCTTGAAGAAATCCAAAAATAATCTGAAAAAAGTCCTGAAGAAATCCAAAATAAAAAAAAAGTCTAAGAAATCAAAAATTTAAAAGTCCTAAAGAAATCCAAAAAAAAAAAAAAGTCCTAAAGAAATCCAAAAATTAGAAAAAAGTCCTTAAGAAATCCAAAAATCAGAATATGTCCTGAAAAAATGGTTGCCTAGATGAAAACACGCAAACAAGTGTCTTGGTGACAACAAAAAAAGAGAAAAAGAGAAAAAATACAAAATACAAAAAAAATCAAAAAAGAGATAAATACAAAAAAAAAGTGAAAAAATAAAAAAAAACCATAGAATCTAAAAAAGTACAATAAAAGCAAGTAGTGAAAACCTGGGAATAGGCGCTATTTGTGAAGGGTCAGCTTCTTCCTTTATTGGAATGTGTATCGACCGTTGGCTCTGCACTCTCATTATCCACGTCTATCATTTGAGCCTCATGTACATATCCGAGCATTGCAGTCGTGTCTCACCTTGGCTTGACGATCATTGTACATATCCATAATAAATTGGTTTGTTTCCACTAGGGCAAAATCTTAAACTCACTAGGGGCAATCTATCTTTGAGCTTAAAATGACAGACAGGCAACAATACAACAACATGATAAAAAAACACAATGATCAAGTGAGTTGCAACGTTGAACATCAATCATAATCACAAAACCAACCATCTAAACCAACAACAACAAGATCAATCAAAATAAATTTCATTGGATGGTCGTCTTCTAAATCAAGGTTTTATCACTTTGACACAAATGTTCCAATTATTTGCATCATGATTGTTGTTATCATTTCTCCGGAGTAACTCAAGGAAGTCAAGAACTAGAGAAGCTATGATCGAGAATGATATTCTTCTTTGTCTGTTGTTTGGGAGTTGATCATTATCACTATGAGAATCATCATGGGACATGCTATACAAAGTATCACTAATGACATTTTGGATTCGCATAGGAAATCAATTAACTCTTGTCTGTTTATGCAAGAAATGCTCAGGTCATCTCGGTCCAATTATACCTAGATGTT
This sequence comes from Sequoia sempervirens, assembly GCA_007258455.2. Lineage (NCBI taxonomy): Eukaryota > Viridiplantae > Streptophyta > Pinopsida > Cupressales > Cupressaceae > Sequoia > Sequoia sempervirens. The sequence goes on along the minus strand of VDFB02343677.1, from coordinate 24,315 downwards.
TGTGTTAACTTGCCTTATCAAACATCATGAAAGAAGTACTCAAGTCATCATGGTCTAATTATACCATTGATGTTTGTACTTTACTTTCAACATTTCAAAAGCTCAATGATGATACCAAGCACAATAAATTGATTACTGGGATGATAACATTGCATTATTAGGTTTGCATGTTTAGGCTGCATTCATACTAAGTGTTGCATTTGTATTTATAGATTTTTCCAAGGCTGGTCCAATTTTATGAGTGATATTATCTCTATCATTAATGGATTGAGTACATTTGACATTAACAAAAGGATCATTTGCATAAGCATTGGAATGTCATTCACGCATTACCATATCATTTCATAATCCATCTAGTCATTAGGTCATATATTTGCATCGTGAAAATCCAAAAACAAAGCATTTATCATATCATTTCCATCCACTTACACATTTACTCATACATGTGCATTACAAGAATCCAAAAAGAAACATTTTCATAATCCATTTCATACATTTTCATAATAAAAATACAAAAACATAGAGTACAATGCATTTCATACATCATAATAAAGTATCATCCATGGGAACACATAGAATTATGCATTATCATGAAATCATTCCACCCATCATTTATGCATTAACATTGTCATCCATTCACCCATTTTCATTGCATCAGAAAAGTACAAAAACATAGCATCCATCACATTTCATTCACATAATAAGATTCATCACATATGGCATATAGACATCATTCATAAAAGCATCATAGAATCATAACGCGTGTTTCATCCATAACCTATCATATCATCATCATATAGAACATCACATAGCATACATAATAAGAAATCAAATGCATCCATCATGATCAACACACATAAGCATATTTATCAACCATCATCATCGCTGCATATATATCTCAAAATAATGTCAAGTGTACAAGGATATCTGAATATGAAGAGATAAATCATCAATATCAATGTATACATGTCCAAAATACAAGAAACATCATGAATTGGAGCTATGTAGTGTTCCCTCCATATGGTGTTGACATCTCGGGACCTGTGCCTCCCCCATTCGATGGATCAGTGTCTCGATCTCATGGAATTGGTTATGTCACACCCCTACTAGTATTCCTCATCCGAGTGTGTCTGGCGGACTGTGAGTAGCTCTCGCGACACTTTGGTGGAACAACCTCATAATATTTAATCCAATAAAACTCTACCTCCTTGGCAGAGCGTCGTACCTCCTGAAAATGATATGTTGTCCCACTACCCTCTGCAGTGTCTCTACTACACCCTCAGCCTAATCCGCCTATATTCTCAACTTGTCTCTCTCTGTTGTCAAGGTAGTAATTTGTCCCTGTGCCTATGAGAGTTGCGCCTATGTCTGCGTCTACTCCTGTGCCTGTGACTAGAGTTGTCCCCAAATCTATGTCAACTGGCCCTAAAGTGTCTAGACCTAGCCTGTAGAGCTGTAATTCGTGTCTACTGCTACTGAGAAGGTAATTGTATCTGCATATGTTTTTGTGTCGCAGCTACTAAGGATCACCTCTTCTGAGGCACTCTGACATCTAATACTGGAAGGGAACCCCCTCCTCCATCTCCTCCACCACCATCCCCATGACCCCCTCCTCCATCATCACCGCCACCTCCCCCATCTCCTCCATCCCCGTCACTGCCATCTCTCTCCTCCTCATCCCCACCTCCTTTGTCTCTCCTCTATCTAGGTACTCTCTCCTTATCATCCTCTAGCACCGGCATTGCCTCAGCAGGCCTTAAGATCCTAGGAAACAGATGTCCACAAAAGTACTGAGTATTCCTTTGTCATATATCCCTCCACAATTTCCAGATGATAGTCCCAAATCACTGGTTGTAATCTATGGTACTCATCACAAGCAGCATCGTAGGATAAGGTGGGTCCCCACTCTATGGCATCCTGTTGTCTCCGTGCATATGTAGCCAATCCCTGTGGAATCCCCTACACTTTGTCGTATAGTCTAAGTACCCTCATTAGTAGGAATCTCTCAATAATGAAATGTGTCCGTCCAATGAGATATTTGGTTGTGCAAACATAAGTCATCTCCAAGTGATCCTCGACTTACTACTCACAATCCACATACGGCCGCCATGTCACATAATCTAGGTCATCTAGTACGCGTCTCCAATACTCTAGTTTGTCCAACTTATGTTAGACAACTGGGCCGGTATAACCATAGACATAGGGTCTCCCAATCGACCGATACCTGTCTATCACTGGGCGTGTCACCGCTATATGCTCCCAGGCCCATGTCTATAATAAGGTCACCCCTGCAGATAGACTGGCGCCTCCAAGATACACTACCTGATGTAAATCATGATACAACTATGCAAGCATGCACGAACCCCAGGCCTATTGAGTCCCATACAAAATCATCTGCTCTAGTGTCCAACCCCAACCGACAGACAATCCCTTTGACCTCTTGTTGAGACATAGAAAGCCATTGACAAAACCCACAAGTATGGAAGGTAAAGGGGCATAACTCTCAAACATCTCCTTCCAGGGCATCTCATATCCCTTGATCTGATCATCATGAAATATCCAGCATAATGCATGTGTACCACCTTGCTCGACATGATCATACACAACAATGTCACCCATCACAAGAATTTGCAGGATCTTATAGACATCCTTTGGCATCATAGTCATCTATCCAGTAGTCAGATGAAAGGTGTTGTGGTCCCTATGCCACCTCTCTGCCAGTGTGGTCAACAATCCTTGATTAATCCTAATTTGGGACATGTCAATCAATGAAGATAATCCACATCTCTCAATAATATCTCTATCAGCCTGTGACAACTATGGAATCAACTCCCAAGTCCGTGGAAAGTGCTCTCGAGATTGAAGATTCCCTAAATCACTCTCCTATCATTATAACACGTCGCAATCAACATATCAATCAATCAATTAGATCAACAAAACAATCAACATCAAGCAATCAATCATCCTATCAGCTCAAGTGAGATTTTTATCAAATCTTGCAAACATCTACTTTTGATCCTCACCTATCACAAGGTCAAATCAACATCATCATTATTGAATCTCACCTATCATGAGATCAATAAATCATCTAATCTATCAACAACAACAAATTACCGGCTGATGTGATTGAACATCATCAAAATCAAGGAGAAAAATGAAAAATCTTCAAGTTTTGTCCTAGATGCGCTACTACAGTGTTTCATTGCGCTAAAAAGACACGTGCACCACTAAATTTTGTTAATGCTCCATAACCATCTTTTAATGAGCCATTTTAATCAATGCACTAGAGAATATCTCTAATGCACCACAAAACCACATCAAATGTGCTATAGGATTATATGCACTGTTTCTTTTGGAGGGTGCATTGAAACTTTGGTCCTATGCATCGTTTCATTTGATGCGCTATCTAAATACCCTAGATGCGCTAAAACAATCATTATATGCACTAAAAGGTAGATGCGCTATAACAGACCTTTGATGCGCTATAACAGACCTTCAATGCACTAAATCCCTAAATCTATGCGCTAAAGGAACTAATTGATGCGCTAATACATAGGGTTTATGCGCTAAAACACAAAGAACAACAAAAATTAAAAATTAAAAATGTGGGAAAAATGATTCAAAACTTCACAAAGAATGTTTTGCAAATTCGTACTAGAGGTCCATATGTCGTTGGCCGATTATGTCGCAACACATGATCGAATCGATGAGTCTTGTAGGGGATCACCATCTTTGCTGAAATGTTCAAAGTTGCTCTCTCACTCCAAAAATTTCAAATTCACAAGTGCACAAATGAGTTTCTTTTTCACTTTTGGCCTATTAAAAGGGGTAATTAAAGTGGGATTTATGATGGGATATTTTAATTTTTCAGGGATCAATTAATCCAATTGCAGGTTATTTCTTCTATATTGGGAGATAAATTGTTGGAACATCATCAAATAAAAAACTTAACCTCAACATCATCAAAAATCATCAAAAATTTCAAAAATCTTTAAAAAATAAAAAAATTCCCCAATTTATCTCTCAAGGAGGTATATATCCATTATCTCTTGAAAATCACCATTTGGGGCATTTTTGAATTTTTATCAGCACTGGAAAAAAAAAATTTGAAGCAATGTGTAAACACGTCACTTAAAAGAGGGGCAAAATGTATACATCTAAAATTGGTCTGGAGAAAATTAATTAAATATTAGTTATTTAATTAATAAAATCTTTATTTCCTCTAACTTATAAATAAATTGCAAAGTTTATTTATATAGTTCATATTTCTTAATTCTTCCTATCTAAACCACTTTCTTCATGATTTAATTAAATAAATAAATTTAACTAATTTGTTTAATTTGATTAATTTCCTCCAACTAAATTTGAATTTTAAAATTGGAATTTAGTCACATTTCTCCATTTTTTTTAATTTCCTTCCACCTCATCTTCCACCTCACCATGTGTCACATGAAATTAATTATTTCTAATTTCTAAATGGGCATTTATCCTCAACAATTTTAACAACCTCAAAGACACGTGGCTTCTCCTTTCCATTTATTCCCTTCTACACTTGGCAAGCTTATTCTATTAAAGGGAACAACTTCCCTAATTCTCTCCAACCTCTTTGCTTCTCACCATTGATCTCTCCAGATTGAATCTTGATCATCCATTGCTACCACATCACTTGATGCCTTGGTGGAATCTATAAATAGAGGCTCATTTACAACTTTTCAGATAAGAAGCATAGCATAAATTTACTCTACAAAAATACTTTTAGCATTAGTGAGCTTAGCATTTGCATTTTAGCTTAGAATTTAGCATTTGATTTCAAGTAGTGTTATAATGAAAATTTCATTTCTAGGAACTTAATTTGTTGCATTATCATTACAAAATTTCCATAACATCTTTATTAGCTTAGCATTTTATCATTGCATCATTTAGCATCATTTTGTATACAACATCATATCATTCAGCACATCATTTAGCATATCATCCATCAAATTCATCAATCTTGTAGATGTAGGTATAGTTTCTTGCATTTTAGTTTAATGTCTTCTTGTTTCTTAGGTGTCATCCCAGTAGTTTAGTGCATACCTAAAATCTAAGAGCACTAATACTGGATCCTTAAGAATAGAGGACAATGGAACGGCTTTGAGGAATCGCTTTATCATTTGTTTTGTTAAATTTAATTTCCTTAATATAACATGTTACATCAATTGTGTGGCTTCAATTGATTATTCTGATTCTCATATTTTACACACACACCTTCAACACTTCATAGTTTAATGAAATGCACTTACAAGAATAAGGTTTACATGATAAAAGTTGATCCTAAATCTAAAAATTGTTTACAAGCTAAAACAGGAATGATGAATCCTCTTCACACATTGATACCAACTTCAAAAGCGAAACCTTTACAAATCTATGATGATCCCAGTGATTGTCTTTCATCAATGACAAAGTTATTGGATGGTGATTGGGGATCTTTAGATTTCACACCTACATTCATGGGAGAATACAAGATTACACAATCAAAATCAGGAAAAGAGAAAGAAGTTGCAATGATATCTACACAATGTATCACTAAATCATCAAAAACACTAAGATTCCACAACTTCTAGCAAATAATAAAACACAAATTACACATCTACTTATGATGAAAGTGATTATGAGAAATCACCCTCAAAATAAATGGAAGCCATTTATGGAAGAGGTTATGAACTCTTAAAACAACTTGGCTATAATGGAAATGGATGTGATGTTAAAGAACAAGGTATTTGTGTCCCCATAGATCCCAACACGCAAGAAACAACAAGAGGTATTGGTTATTATCCTTTAAAAAATGAAAACATCAAAAGGGCCTTCAATTAATCATACAACATACAAATAGCATTAGTTTTTGCTCCTTGCCATGTGGTAGTTATAGTATCACATAATACTCACTACTATGCATGGGGGTATAAATTAAGTTTTATGCAATCATATTTTATTTTGCAAGGAAAAGCATAGTATCAACCATTTTAGCTCATCTGTGTCCCTACACTTGGGGGGTAGGAGGTTAGGTAGCTTTGTGTTTGATGCATTTCTTCTAGCAAGGGATCCCTTTGTTTCTCCTTAAAATGTTAGTGTAGAAAGTACACTAACACTTTAAGGGGGCATATAGTCCCCTGCTATTATTTGCATGTGAAATGGTCCCTTTTCATTGATGATATCATACATCTCTTATGAAGTGTGACCTTTTCAATGAAAGTATGGCCTTCTCAATCTATGCTAGTGTCTCTTTAGTGGTGATATTAGGTTTGATATCCCCTAAGAGTGTGACCTTTCTTTTCATATGACGTTCCCCTTGGCGATAATACTATGGCTAGTATTCCCTAAGGTGTGAATTCTTCCATTCAACAACTTATCCTCTCTTGGTGGTGATTTCATGTGTAATGATCCCTAAGGTGTGGCATTTCATATATTGAGAAAATCCCCTTTGTTGTTTTTGGTAAATCACCTTTTTATGGTGGTGTTTTTATAACACCCCTTGAGGTTTTGGCCTTAATCTTGTTGTCATTCATGCACCTCCTTAGGCAAGTTTGTGCACCCTCTTAGGTGAGTTTGGCATTTTTGCTTCACTTTTTTCACATGCGTTGAACTTAGTGTTGCATTGGCATAACATCTTGATCATTTTGATGACACCTTATCAAGGTTATGAGGGAGTATAACTCTTGGTATGGTTGTTAATGGGTGCACACCTAGTGAATAGCAGACTTCACTAGACCTAGTTTGTTTCTCATTTTTACTACTTTGTCATGGGGATTACCTAGTGAATATCGACTTCATTAGCTCATGGTGCCCTCTATTTATGATCCACCTAGTGTTAGAATTAGGTGTTGTACACCTTGCATAATGTTTGTAATATTTTATTTATTTATTATGTGTGTGGTGCACCTAGGGTTTTAGGTGAACGTGCATCACAAGGAGTTATAATGTTGGGGCCACTTTGTTGTATGTATCATTGGGACATAATTGTAAAATGTAATTATTTAATATTGGGGAATAATAATAAAATAATAAAGTACCCAATATTAAATGTGGGGTCACATGTTGTATGGTTTTGGGCACATGGTTTATGTAATACCACTTGGTGGTTTTGTGGGAGCTTGTTTCTATAAAAGCAACCACAAGGGTAGTTGTTTAGGGTTGGATAGGGTTGGATCAAAAGTTGGTCAAGGTTGAGCTAGTGCATGTGTGAGGGTTTGAAGCATGGCATGGGATGTGTGGATTCATGCTTGGTCACATGGAATGCATGGATAGCTTGTGCTTCAGAAGTGTTCATGGAGTCTCTGCAGATGTATTGTAATGGGTTTTCATTGCTGAATAATACATGGAGTGTGGATGCTTTTGGAGGCTGGGTTTTTCCCTCTTGAGGGTTTTCCCAGGGTATATCTTGTGTCATCTTTGATGGGTATGTTGTCTATTCTCTTGCATGTTGATGTTGAGTATTTTACTTGCATGTTTTCAGATTTGGGTTATGTGGAAATTGTCATTCTATGGCTGCATAGTTTCCTTACAAGTGGTATCAGAGCTTTGGTTATTGGATTGGATAACCCTAGGTTGCATGAGAGAATGAAAGACAATGGCAAGATATAGGGTTTTGCAGGTGTTTTATTGCAGATCTGAGGGTTTTGGGTTTGCTGTTATGATGGGTTGTTTGCAGATTTGGGGTGAGAAAATTTTGGCAAAATTAGGGTTTCTTGGTCATGCATTTAAATGAGGGTTTTGGGGGTGAGTTTTCACAGATGACCTCCTAGGACAAAATGGACCTCATGGTTGGATTCAGGTTGGCCGAGAGAGAAAAATTGACATATAACATGCCCTATTTTAGTTACAGAAAAAAAAAATGCCCTATTCGTCCGTACGGATCGACGGTACAGTCGTCAAAAAATATTAAAATCGAAGAAAAAAAAATTTCCATCGGTATTTAAAATCCTCGGCAGTAAATAAACAAAAAAATTAAATGTTTTGGGGGTCTCGCAGACTTCACCGCCGTATACCGCCAATCGCCACCCCGGCCGACAGGTACGACAGAGTGGCACGGGCCAGTGTACCGCCGGCAGTTCGCTGGTTCGGCCGTGGCTTTTAAACAAAAATTTAATAAAATTTGAAACTTTTAAAATTCTCAGCCAATAACTCGATTTGAAAGCAAATTTAACCATATTTGATATTCCGTCGGTCCGCTTAGGGGAGGAAATATTTTTTAAAATGAAAATTAAATTAAATTTGAACGGATTTTGAATACGCTTCACGCACTCACCGAAATACCGAAAGCACCACCCGTGAGGGCTTTCTATAACTATTTTTCTTCAAACCGCATAACTTTTACCCGTGTTATCGATTTTCGACTTCTTACAGTCGTTGGAAAGCTGGTTCTGAGCACTACGCAGTGGTATAGGTGTTGTTCCATGATTTTGCAGTTTTGATAGTGTTTTTCTTGGTTGAAGTTAGATGTTTATTTTGAGCTTTGAGAGGGCATATCGGGTGCATACGGAGTCGGATTTTGGACTTCGAATAGTCAACGGAAAGCTTGTTCAGACACTACAGTGGATTAGGTTTGAGATATTTTGGCATGGTTTATTTTCTATTTTTTATCTGAGCTGTTTATGGGTCTCTTTGACTATGGTGTTATTATGAGCTTATGGATTGTTGGATTTGGGATATTTGATATTGGATTCATTGTATGCTCGGTTGTACATCTCAGATTATTATATTTTTGACATGGTTATCAACATGTATGTTGCATTGTTGTATCTACAAGTTGTGCAATGTTGTAGGCGGTCTATACTTGTTGCACCTATGACTTGGATATGGGTTGTCTTTGCCCATTGATATTTCAGTGTTGATGCATGATCAGTTTTAGTGGCTTGGTTTAGTCACTTGGTTTGCTATTTTGGTTGTCATGTTGAGGAGATGAGATGGTATTACCAGGTATAGTCATGATATGAGATCTATGCAGTTGACTATGATTATGCAGATATGTGGACATGGTTGGGTTGATTTGTTGGTATATTTGGTGGTGATCATGATGTCATGGATGTTTCTTGTGCATTAGAGACTTTGGCATGTTATGATGGTTTATGCAGGTGCATTGATTGGTGGTATTGGATTGGTTCCTGATTATGGTTGTGGCGGTGTATCTTCTTGGGTTTAGGAGATTGGTATCACGATGTCATGGATAGCTTGGTTACACGGTTCAGTGGGAGCTTGTGACAGTGATGGTTTGGCGGTGATGGATATGATGGTTTGGCGGTGTATCTTCTTGCTTTAGAGGATGGTTATCATGTTGTCATTGAGAGCTTGGATTCACAGGTTTTGTGTGAGCTTATGACAGTGTTGGTTTTGTGCATCATGGTGCCATGGGATTGCTCGGTATCACGGTTCAGTGGGAGCATTTGGAAATAATGTGGATCCATTGTTGATTATGGATGGTTGTCTTCAGCAGGTGATCTTTGGTGTCATGGAGGAGCTCTTGGATTCTGTGTGCTACAGTGAGAGTTCTTTGACATAGGTGTTGGAGATGTTGAGGTATTGTTTATGACTTGTTGGTTTTTGACAGGTGATCCTTGGTTGTAGGATGGTTTTGTTATTATGTCATGGTATACTCTTGATTACTAGTTTAGAGTTGTGGCATGGTCATGTTATGATGATTTATTCATGTGATCTTCTTTTGAGAGGTTGTGAGATCATGGAGTCATGTTTATGTTCCTGATTCTACAGTTGGAGCTATGATTTTGATCTTGGTTGGTTCTCTTTGTATTGAGTACATTGATCATTTGCTTGGTGTTTAGCATGGATTGATCGGTTACAGGTGCTCATGGATACTTGGAGACTTAGGTGAGGCTTGGTGTTCTCTTGTGGTTAGAGACATATTGATATGGTTACTCTTGATGAGGTTTTAGCAGGAAGTCCGAGGGAGCCTACACCTTGGTTGGACGTGAGTTCAACATGGACCAATGAGGAGAGTGTTCTTGGTTGAGTCATGATGACTTGGATATCCTGGAGGAGCATTCTCATTCCCCACTCTTGGTCTACTCGGCAGTTCACTTGAGAGGTATTGCCCATTATTCTTTCAGGTGCATTATGTTTATGCTTTGTCTTCTCATGGATATGGATCTTGAGCCATGGATATTTGGTTTCTGGAGGGTTCATTTGAGGAGTGTTGGCATGTTTATCTCCTTGTACATGTTGAGTTTAGGAGATGGTTTATTGGGCTGATTTCCTTGGTTTAGGAATGATTACTTTGAGTTTGATCTTCTTGTTTTGAGATGCTTACATCCATGTTAGTTACATATGTTATCTTTGATCTTGGTGATTGGATGGATGGATGTGGTTATGGATTTTGTTTTGGGGTATTATGGAGGAGATCATACTTGACACAGTTGGCATTTAGAGGTGTGTGTGTAGGAGGACATGCTACAGGTGTTTGGTTTGCAGGTTTTGCTTATCATTGTGGATGTTCCTTGGTACTACATGTTTACTTCTATGAGATGTTGGTAGTAGACTTGGTATGCCTTTGTGATGGTGCTTTTTTTGGGATGTTAACGAAGCGACGCGTTGAATGCGCTCATTCCAGGTTTGCATTCATCTTGACATTGCCCATGCAGTGGGAGCTCTTGGATGTGTATGTCATGCTTTGACAGGTTTGCACATGGAGTTTGTTATTGTGGTTTATGGGTGGATATGTTGTTGGCATGAGTTTACTATGATATGTATACCTTGGAGGTATGGATAGTTGGATGTGTTGGCATTTGCTGTGGATGTCATTTCAGCTATGGTGATTTATTCTTGACAGCTACTGGTGCATATTGGATTCAGTGTTTGTGTTTTGAGATATCAGGTTGAGGCAGGTTTATGCTTCTTTGTGACAGTTAGTGTGACGTCTCTTTGGATGTGTTCTTATCTTAGTGCAGTTGGCATGGTGGAGGATGGGAGCATTCATGGATGAGATGGTGGTCACCTTGGTTCTTGTTACAGGTATCTTGATGGAGCACATGGAGCACTTGGATTCCTAGGATGGTACATGTTGCCTATGGAGTTTTTGTTACCCCTTATGCAATGTATACAACAAGTGGGAGATTGTTAGAATTAGGTGTTGTACACCTTGCATAATGTTTGTAATATTTTATTTATTTATTATGTGTGTGGTGCACCTAGGGGTTTCTAGGTGAACGTGCATCACAAGGAGTTATAATGTTGGGGCCACTTTGTTGTATGTAACATTGGGACATAATTGTAAAATGTAATTATTTAATATTGGGGAATAATAATAAAATAATAAAGTACCCAATATTAAATGTGGGGTCACATGTTGTATGGTTTTGGGCACATGGTTTATGTAATACCACTTGGTGGTTTTGTGGGAGCTTGTTTCTATAAAAGCAACCACAAGGGTAGTTGTTTAGGGTTGGATCAAAAAAGGTTGGATCAAAAGTTGGTCAAGGTTGAGCTAGTGCATGTGTGAGGGTTTGAAGCATGGCATGGGATGTGTGGATTCATGCTTGGTCACATGGAATGCATGGATAGCTTGTGCTTCAAAAGTGTTCATGGAGTCTCTGCAGATGTATTGTAATGGGTTTTCATTGCTGAATAATACATGGAGTGTGGATGCTTTTGGAGGCTGGGTTTTTCCCTCTTGAGGGTTTTCCCAGGGTATATCTTGTGTCATATTTGATGGGTATGTTGTCTATTCTCTTGCATGTTGATGTTGAGTATTTTACTTGCATGTTTTCAGATTTGGGTTATGTGGAAATTGTCATTATATGGCTGCATAGTTTCCCTTACACCTAGAAAATATCAAACTTTTCTATTATGTGAATCATGAATGCCTTAACATGTCCACCAAGCATAACACAACCTGCTTGTAAGTAGAGTTGTGTGATTCATGAGTGTCTAGCATAACACAACTTGCTAACCTTGTGGAATCCATCATATTGCATGGACACCTACCATAACAAAACTTCCTATCCAGTAGATCCATGTGGCTCATAAGTGATTTTACATCCTTGTGAGAGAATCATTTTGTTAAATAACACATTCAATGGATGGTGTTTGGTATTTGAGACAAATTTAAGATTGAGGTCTCTTTGCCTTACCGACTTGAATCCCTTTAGTGCTAACCTTGTGTTTTTTGGTGTGTCTTCTTCATGTTTTCATTGTGTTTGTGTTCATTTTGTTGTCATTTATATGTTAAATCATGTCATGTGTTTTCATTGTGTATGCTTTGTGTTTTCAACATCTATGTTTGTGTGTGTTTTCTTGCTACATTTTATTCCACGCATATGTGTTCCTTTGTCCCTATGTTGTAGGATATTGAATCATGGGGGCTTGTGCACTTCGCTTAGATTCATAGTCATCCTATCTCTTCAATGTTGAACATTTGAACCCCTCTTGACATATTCTTCCTTTAGTGTGAGTCTGAGCGTAAGTTCATACTCTCACTAAAGTGGGGGCTAAATTTAGCGTTGAAAGTTGTCACCTTTGACAATTTCACACTACCTTGACACCCTATTTTTCCCATTACTTTAACTATAATAAAAAAATTAACAATTTTATGACCAAATTAATAAAAATGTATTTAATTCCCCATCATCCCTATAAATTTGGGTCAAAAATTAGGTCTCAAACACTTAATGCCATTATGGACACTTTGTGACATTTAATAGCGTCACTGTCCTCGAGGAAAATTTTGAATATTTGAAATTTCAATTGGAAAGATTTTATGATTTTAAAATGACCCCAAATCAACCCCTACCCAAAAGGATTACTTAAAATGCATATAAAAGCATGTTTTCCTCTCATTTTGAGCAATTAGAAGGCAACTTTTTTTATGAAGGAAGCAATTCATGAAAGGAGAGCAAGTTGAAGATCCCAAGATCAATAAAGGGAATTCAAGCGCATATTTGTGAATATTATTATAGAAATTCAAGATCCAAGCACCATGTCAAAGTGTATGTGAGTTCATGTTTTCATGTTTGTGAAGACTAACCCTTTTTGTAGGTATCCAAGCAATTCAAGCAAGAAAGATCCAAGACCTGAAGGTGATGTGTATGAATTCATTCCTTCAAGGAAGCCATTGAAGGGTGGTAAGTTGGGGCACTTTATGGATTCATCATTCCTTCCTATCATTTATCCTTTTATCATTGGCAGTGCCATTGTGGAAGTGGAAGCACTAACACAGGGTTTGACTAAGGCAAGCCCCTAAATGACACAACATTTCCTCTCTCTTTGAATGTGAAGGTTTCTGGTTTGGAGAGGATTTAAAGGAATTTGAAGATCATTTATCCATTTTTACATTCAAAACCCTACACCTTGTCGACTCATAGAAACTCACCTATAGAATTATTCTATAATGGTTCAACAAATTTGTAGATGAGAATCAAAAGATTAGATCTAACATCAAAGGACTGTGAAAATAGATCTAGGGTAGCCCTACAGGATAAAGATGCCCTTGGGAGACTATGTCCTGTAGTGACTAAATTCAAATTTTTAAGACAAGTACACAACATTTTTCCCTTCTTGAATCTACCTGCAAACTTCTATTGCCACTTATCAGTCATTAATTTCTTGTATTTTTTATATTAGGGCACATAGTCTAATTAGGTTAATCAAGGAAAATCAATTCCAACCCATTTCTAAGGCTCAAAAATATGTAGGTCCATGTCTGATTGGCTCACCTTCATGGTTGAAAGTCAATCTAATCATGTAGTTGATTTGCATCCTAATGTACCCTTAAAAAAAAGAAAAATTGACCCTAGGTTCTTAGACATTAAACTTAGGGTTCCCTTTTTCTTTGTTACATCTGGAACTTGTTACTTTGGCATGCCAAATTGAAAACCAATCTTGGTGGAAATAAGAAAGGGAAAAAGAGAACAAATAAATGGAGAAACTAAAAATAGGGGTAGAACAATTAAGACTTTGACAAGACCTTATGACAAAACAAGATATGTTTGCAATGAGACTCAATATCTAGTGTACCTACTATGAATGCGAGGGACACATAAGAAATTAATTCCCAAAGGAGATTAGAGAGAAGAAAGAAAATGCACTAAGGGAAGATTTATGGGCACTGCCCAATAGGATAAACTCCATCTACTACAACACTTGTGGAGAATGGGATGACCATAAAATAGAAGATTTTCCCTTGCAATTATTTCAATTAAGAGCAACCCAACCATAACAAATCATATTGACTAAAAAAAATTGCATACATCAAAGGACTAGAAAAAACACTTTATCAATAGGACCACAGATACAAAGTACCGCAATGGAAAAATAAGAGGAATATTAACTCCATACAAAATCAACAAACTCAATACCCATATATTGAAAGAGGCCAATTGCAAGGAGATAGAGGTCGGAGAAGAGGAAGGATAAGATGAACTGATGCCACATGTTTCAAATACGATAAACAAGGTCACTTTGCAATAAAATGTTAGGGTGATAGGAAAAAACCCTATGGATTTTGCGGGAGCACAAAACATGACATATTCAATCATGAAAAAACCAAAACCTATTATAGGAATGTGGCATCACAATCAAAAAGTGATGAACTCCAAAATCTAAATACATCCAGAGGAGCAAGACTATTAAGGAAAACACCAACAGATTTTGAGGAAACAACCAAAAGATTCCAAAAAGCAAAATGGGTTGATATCAAACCTAAGGAGACTAGCAACTTTGAAGTAGAAAATCATACCTACAACAAAGTAGTGGTAGTAACAAGACAAGGAACAACATTGCAAATGATAGACATGAAACTACAAAGGAAGAAACTACCTTGGATGAGGAGGAATTCCCTCCAACTAAGAAATAACATGATCAAATAATAGAAGAAACAAAGAAAACTAACGCAAACTATGAATAAAAGCAAGAAATAGAACACAATGAATACTTTTCCAAACAAAAAGTATGCATACTCAAAAAATTGATAATAATGTCTAAATAATCTAACCTACTAGATAGATTAAGGAAATTTTGCAAATACTAGAACAAACAAAATAAAATTCCACAAATTAGAACACTAAACAAGAATGATAAACAATGGAAAACACAACCAATTATGATTACAATAAGCATAGAACAAAATAAAATAACTAATGTAATGGTGAACTTAGAAGCCAACATAAACATGCTAAACAAATAGGGAAGCCAGAACTCAAACAAACACCCTACATTATCAGCCTAGCAGATGGTACAAGGATAAAACCCTAGGAACATGGAAACAAGTAGAATTCAGTGTCAAATGAGTGACATAAATAGTAGATTTTTAAGATCTTGCTATAGAGGAGGTTTCATTCAATACATTACTCAGACTTAGATGGTTTGTAAACATAATTGGAATTGTAGACTCTAGAAAGGAGGAAATATCACTTTTTGATAAATATCCAGAATAGTTCACAACCCCTTAGGGAAACATTCAAACAAATCATATATGGAGGAAGTAAACCTAGAAGAAGAGAACGAATTAGAAAGAAAAAACCTCTACACAATCTCATGGTTACCACAAAATGGCACTTGGGAAGAGCATAATTCAGAAGGAAAAATTGAAATAGAAAGATAGTACATATAGTATAGTAATGGAGGACACATTAGATGCATGGATATAGGAGGAATCAAAACTCCATTCCTATAGGAATACTGGATTTCACAGTATATTCATGATTAAGAAGATATCGGAGGATGCTTTGCATTCCACTGTAGTTCTATATAATTTACTACAAAACACTTGTGATGTGTTGGAAGATAACATAGATGCTACAACTAGAATAGCTGGCCAAATAAATCACATCTCATAGGGAATTTCACATATCAAACTACCCAAATACTCAAGAGTAGGTGACTTATTATCATTCATTACACAAATAGAAACAATTTTTCAAATTGAAGAAATGAGACTTGACATATTAAAACATACACTCATTTGTAGCACCAAATGTTGGCTCAATACACATAACAAAAAATTAACACAATGGGAAATATTTAAAATCTTAATCAAAACAAGATACCTACCGAAAGGACAATAGAAGGAGATCTACCACAATATAATAGAAGTATTCCACCAAAATATCATTTGGCCACTTGTTTATCACATGGAGAACAAGAAATGAGTATAATGAATGAATATATATACAATTATTCTATTGGACACTAACACCTGTCGGACAAACTTGGTACATAAACCAAGAATGAAGAGGAGAAACAAAAGATTGGACAAAACTTACAATAGGTTTTAGACAAAACTTATAATGAACAAATAGACATACATTCTCCTTTAATAATGAATACATACACTCTCTTTTAACAATGAATACATACACATATTGAACCATAGATTTTAGGGGTGTGAAATGCTATGACTCTTTTGCTCAATTAGGGTTTTTCACCTAAAGGAAAGAGATAGATCCCACACCAAAATATAGGTGGTTCACTCAAACTAATGTAAATACAATGAAATTAGGCCTAAATTCAATGATCTAGATACAAAAAACTAATAAAATTGATTGATTATTTATGCTAAACCTAAGAAATATGAATTGTTTGAAAACACAATGTGATATGCAAAAATGAGCTAGAAACATGCACAAATGAAATAAGAACTTAATGAAATTGAGTAGAGTGCACTTGGAGATAGAATGCTGATGTTGGAAGGTTCTGGAATGCTACAGAAATCATTGTTGATGACCAGTGGGACTCATTTGCCACTGATGGCAAATCAGTCCTACTTCTAGTAAACTTTGTTGAAACTAGTTTCTGAGTGTCGAGAACTGAAATATGATGAAATCACATTTTCCATCCTGGAAATGGGACTCATTTTCCACTAATGGTGAATCATTCCTCCCACAAAAATCTACAAATTATGAAGTCAACTCTATGGGTCCAGATCTGCACTTGTCTTCTTATCGGGTTGACGAAACCAAATCTGCAGAAAACAGGCTAAATGTTGTCTCCAAGCTTGAATTGTGGTTTGGTTGACTTGAATAGCCTTGATGAATTTTTGACCAATTTTCACCTATTTCTTTGACAAATCTGCCTACAAGACCTGCAAACACACATGCAAAGAGGGGGGAAATGATTAAGGGTTAGAGTATAGGGATTTGCCTTGGTCAAATCCCACTTTGGTAATCAAACCCTTGATAAAGAAATGAAATGAAATAAGAAAGGAGTGATGAATAAACAACATGAAAGTGTCCTAAACTCACCAAACCCTTGTTGTTGAAGTCTAAAGATATCTGAATGGTCGCTCCAAGATGATTGATTCAATGATGCTATGTTGCTCAAATGCTTGAATGAGATGATTGAATAGATGAATAAGTGAACTAGGTGATTGGGGGTTAAAATTGATGGAAAAAACTTATTTATACACACTTATGCCCTAATTTCCCAAAAATACATCACAGGCCAACATAAGGTCTTAATGAATAAAAACCCGAAGGAATTATTTTGAATTTTGTGCCAAGAGGGACTCATTCGCCACCCATGGCGAATGGGTCCCACTCAAGGCATGTAAGTTGGTGTCAGGAATTAAGTTGTCTTTAATGCTATTTGTGAGGTTTACATTCAAAATTACACTTAATTATGACCTGTAAGTGCATAAAAGGGCCAAATAAAGCATAAGAAAGGTGTAATTAGTGATGACAATTCTAGAAAAGCGTGAAAGTTTGTTACAAGACTTTACAACACTTTGAAATAGGACTTGACAAAGGATAAAAAGGGAATATTTAGATGAATTATAATAAGAAGAGTCTAGAAAAGTGTAGAAATGTGTTACAACAGTTCACAACACCTTCACAAGACATCATAATTTGAATATTCAAGACCTAATGTGAATGTATATGTCACATTACAACATTAAATCTAGACAAATTAAGCCAAGCATCACGGAAAAAAGACCTAAATGACCATGAAAATGTCTAAAGATCTATTTTTCTATGGTACACATACATACCGCATTACTCAAAATAAAGGAAATTATATTCAAACCAAAGGTAACCTATGAAGAGGAAGTATCACAAACCTCTACACTACCTCCACAATAAGAGGGAATATGTAAATACATAGAATGGCTAGATAAAGAATTTACATTTCCAAAGAGAAGATGTTATCTGACAAACAAGGATGATGATGATACACACAACTTAGACATAGAAGTCCAATGAGGAGAAATAGAATTAGAATATCCAATAGAAGCTAAACAAAATTATTACAACCAACTAATCAAGTTAAGAGAGGAAAACATTACTAAGGAAGGAGACCCCAAACTTTCTAAAATAAGAGACTATTGTGATGACAGATTAGTGGCACAAATTGCAAAGATTTTATTAGACTTTGAAGAATAATTTCCTAAAACATTTACAAACCTAAAGGAAATAAAGGAGGAAGTATGATTCATGAATATACAAATCATCCAAGTATACCTCCAAAAAGTCACGTATAAAGTCTTTAAAGTCTTTAAATGTTGAAGTATGCATATTGCACTAAATTTGAAAAAATGCATGTTTATGGTACCTTAAGGGACCTTATTAGGACACATCATCTGCAAAGAAGGTTTAATGGTAGACCCTATGAAAGTTACTTTGATCATGACACTACCACACCCGAAGACACCATCAAAAGTTTAAAAACAAATCTTAGGATATACCAGATACCACCACAAATTCATAAAAGGTTGGGTGATCCCACAATAGTGGGTTACACTTTTTGGCCAAACTTGACATTGAAATGAGCATTTTGAACTAAAACTTCACTTTCAAACACCTATAGCTGCTAAACTATGAGGAATTTGAATATGATGAAAACTAGTGATTTGTGACATTTTTTCTATAGATTCTAAATATATTTAAAAAAAAATTGGAATAAAATTGCATTTCTTTTTCCATCTCCTTCAATAACTAGTTTTTAACAACAAACACCATTTTTAAAGAGTGATGTGTACTATAAACCACATAACTTTTTTTTTTCTATGAAGGATAAAATTCTAATTTTTTCAAATTTAGATTTGTAACTAGAATATCTAGAGGATGCATTTGGTTTCATAATGTTTTATTTAATTATTATTTTTAATTAAGTTTGCAGTCAAACCAATTACAATTTAGACATAGGTGTACTATAAAGAGCATAACTTTTTTTGTGTGCATCGGAATTCAATTTTTATTTTTTTGGACTAAGGACATCAATACCTAGAGGATATGTATTTTTTAGAATTTTTTTCTCTATTTTCCTATTTTTTCATATATGTGAAACAAAGACCTTGATGTTCATCGAAAAACCTACATTCACAAGACATAAAAAATAAATATAATAATCAAATTAAATATATTTAAAATTATACATTTTGGGAAGCTTATAATAAGGACTACATACTTAGAAAACATAAATTTTAAATGAATTCATTTGACCCCCCAAAAGGTAAATTAAATGTAGTTTTTTATCAGCATTTTGATAGGTGTAGAGGAGACTCCATTATAGGTATGGTTTAAACTAGTGGGGTTCTTTCCAAGGGGGTTTGATCAAACCCTCTTCAATTGAAATCCTTTAAATGGAGCCTTTCAAGGCTTAAATCATTGTATTTTCTAAAAATATGTGATTTTAGGCAAAAATTAGGATGTCCCAAAAAGTGTAACCCATTATTGTGCCAACACTCGGCTATGTTGTAATAGTTACACCAATGGAGGAACTACTAAAAAATAAAATTGGTAGAAGTATTGACTAGAATAAAGAATGTAAATTAGCATTTGACACATTAAAGAATAAAATTATAGAGGCCCCTAGACTAATCTTCCCAAATTGGAATGCACTATTTCATGTACATGTAGATGCATCCAAAATTTCTATAGGAGCAATATTGGCCCAACCCAAAGGAAATAAGGACCATCCCATAGCCTTTGGAAGAAAACATTAGCTAATGTGGAGAAAAAGTATACTACTACAAAATGAGAAGCCCTGGCTATGGTTTATGCATTACAAAAATTTAGACACTATCTACTATCAACACCATTCACATTCTTTACAAATCATGAACCATTAAAGTACTTAAAGTTAATAGAACTATCATATAAGGAAGGATATGTTAGTGGTTACTCTTATTCCAAGAATCTCATTTTAACATAATGATAAAACCATGAAAACACGATCAAGGACTTGATTACCTATCAAGAATAGAAACAAGGGAAGAACAAGAAGATCTACTTGACACACATCTATTTAGAATAAATGTGATACTGGAGAATTGCATGTTATTGCTATACTCTTATCTAAAGTGGAATTTCCCACAAACCTCTTATTGTACTTGCTAAAGAATCTCTATTGTTGAAGTCCTTACCATATACATTGACAGAGAGAGAATTATATCGCATGGGATGAGATGAAATCATAAGAGTTTTTTATGAACATGAGAGAGAATCCATCTTGAAAGAAGCACATGAGGTAATAGCAAGAGGACATAATTGCAGTGAAACAATAGTTAAAAAGGTTAAACTAGTCAGACTTTGGTGGCCAATCCTACATAGAGATGCAAAGGAATATGTACAGTAGTGTGACATTTGTCAAAGGGTGGGGAAACCTACCACAAGGCATGAGATTCCTCTAAAACTGGTACTAGTGCAAATCCCATTTGAAAAATGGGCAATATATTTTATAGGACCCATTGAACCACCAGTTAAACACTCAAGAGAAAGATTCATAATAATAGGTGTAGAATACTTAACAAAATGGATAGAGATAGAACCTACTAAGGATTGTACCATAAAAACTACCACAAGAATTTTTATATCAAAATATAATTACTAGGTTGGTTTCCCATTAACTATAGTGAGTGATGAGTGGAGGGCCTAGCTCGATTGGCTAAAACATCTTGTTGCAAGCAAGAGGTCACGAGGTCTAGTCTACCCTCCATCCTTGTGGTATCGAAGGGTGTGTCGCACCAACATCACTAGTCACATGAAAAAGTTTACCAAGTGCACTATAGTTTATAGGGGGCTACCTGATACTTGCAGTTTAAAAAAAAAGGGGCGGAGGGCCTAGCTTGATTGGCTAAAGAATCTTGTTGTAGGAAAGAGGTCATGAGGTCTAGTATCTAGTCCATCCCTATGGTATCGAAGGGCGTGTCGCACCAACATCATCGGTCACATGAAAAAAGTTTACCAAGTGTACTGTTGTTTATAGTGGGCTACCTGATTCTTGTAGTCTAAAAAAACTATAGTAAGTGACCAAGGCAAAAATTTTGTTAATAAAGTAATTGTGGAGCTTCTAAAGGATGTCATGATCATACACAATAAGAGCTCACCATACCATCCAAAATAAAATAGAGCAAGTGAAGCTCTAAATAAGATAATTGGGACATCACTCACCAAGATGTGCAATAGAAATAGGTTAGATTGGGACATAAAGATACTTGCGGTAATCTAGGCCTACTGCAGATCCTACAAAAGGACCAATAAGTTTACACCATTTCAATTAGTTTATGAAATTGATGCGGTAGTTCCCATGTAATTTATAGTTCCTAATCTACATACTTAACTCCCATTGCAATTGGATGACAATGAGTCCTTAGCACAAAGGAATAAAAAACTAGAAGAATTGGATGAGAGCAGGTTCATAGCCTTGTACAATCAACAATTAGAAAGGAGAAGACAAAATTCTTGGCATGATAGAAATCTCCTCACCAAGAAGTTTTAAATAGGGGATCTAGGCTTACTATATGATCTAATAAATTTAAAAAATAGGGAAAGTTAAGGGTAAGGTGGTTAGGGCCATACTATATGAATGAAATTGTAGAATTAGGAGTGGTAAGATTAATAAAAATGGATGGTAGTTGCATAATAGGATATGTCAATGGTGCAAGAATTAAACACTACCACCAACTAGAAGGATGAAAATCATAGAGTCTAAAAGACGCATAGTCTATGCTATGAATTATAGATCAATAAACATTAAAATCAAACTATTAGTGGTCCAAAGTTGTAAACAACTAGAAAAACCCATATAAGTGAAACCACTCAACTACACATACACATGTGTAATAAATATAACATACTTGTACAGTATGTAATGATTTATTAATTTTATTATAGCATAAGATACATTGCAAACTGCATTACTAGATCATGCAAACATCATTATACCTAACTTTGATCTTAAGCTAATGAGGACAAGAGATAGTATGATGGGAATATATTTGTTCTTTCACATCCTAGAGTATTGTGTAATCCAATGAGTAGAAAAGCCACCACCCATAAGGAAGAAGAGGAAGTATGCATGCAAATCATGAATGGAACTAAATGTTCTTACATAAACAAATTAGAGATAAAATCTTTATGCAACTAAACATTCTTAATAATCCATCCCGATTTTTTAAGAATCCATATAAAACAAGAGATGACTGTCACAGTTTTTTTATAATGCATTAGAACACTATCACACATTCATCTAACTCATATTACAATCATGTCGGTAAG
Organism: Sequoia sempervirens; assembly: GCA_007258455.2. Lineage (NCBI taxonomy): Eukaryota > Viridiplantae > Streptophyta > Pinopsida > Cupressales > Cupressaceae > Sequoia > Sequoia sempervirens. The sequence goes on along the minus strand of VDFB02343677.1, from coordinate 1,837 downwards.
TGTGGAAAACCCATAACTAGGTTCAAAGATCCCCCAAAGCTACTCCAATTTGTCATGAAGACATTCAATTATATACAAAAATTTAATTAAGTACCTTTCCTATGGTTTAAAAGTATGTTATTTTCCCTTACAAACTCGGCTTTCACAAATTGATCCTCTAAAGTAAACTAAGACACATACAAAAAAAATGGGTCATCTATAGTCAATACATGCCACTTGCCAATACAATCATTTACATAATAAATCACCTTAGATCTATTAATATGTACCTTGGAGTAGGTAAAACATATTTCCATGCTTATATAATTCATTGAGTACCAATTTGCAGGCACGTAGGTGAGAGCATTCCATAATCACATTCAAGTAACCCATGCCCATTTTGTCAACAATACATGGCCTTGCATTTAAATCCATGTCCTTGAGGGATCCAATAGTACTTGGGATTGATTTGGATATTTTAAAATCTTTATAACATTAATTTGAGGGAATTAATGGCATGCCAACACATACAAGAGAGTAGATGAGAAACCCTTTCTCAAATGATAGAACTCTTAGGGAGACTTGTAATTGGGGTTTATATATTACATAGAAGAGGGGAAAAGTATATAATGTAAATTGCTAGAGATTAAAACATGGCATGCAATATACAATTATAGGTAAAGGCTCAAATTTTATGTAGACTATTCATGGTGAAATGACAAAATGGAAAAGTTAGGAAGCGAGGATGCAATTTGCAAGAAGGGGTGAAAAGTCTACCAAGATTTGTTGTAAAAAATAAAAACTTGGGAAGTGATTTACAAGATTTATAAAATTTCATGCGAGGTTTGAAGTGCCACGAGAAATTAATGATAGGATTAAAGTTTCGTTGACCTTGCAACCTATGTATATTTTATGTATCTTCAATACTAGATTGAAAATATCCTTGGGTGCCTAGGATGTGATTAGAAAATAATTTATAATAAATATTCCTTGGGAATATTGGCATTAATTATTATATGTATTTTTGAAGGAGGTGGATTGTTAGGAAAAGGTGTGTTGTCCACCTTGCACAATGTTATTAATGTAATATTTATTTATTATGTGGTGCACCTAGGGAATTTATGGATGCATGCATCACATGGGTATAGCATTCTTGGGGCCACTTTATGCGTTGTATGTAATATTGGTTTAAATATTTAGTGCGGGGTTGCACATGGGAATAATATTTAATATTAGAAAAAATTACTACCAATATTAAATGAGGGGTTAATGGTTTTGTAAGCTCATGGTATTAGTCACATGGTTTTATATAATACCACTTGGTGGTTTTGTGTGAGATTGTTTCTATAAAAGCAAACACATGGGTAGTTGTCTAAGGTTGGAAAGTTGGTTCATTAGCTATTTTCGCTAAGGGGTTGAGAGCATACCTTAGCATTTTTGAGGGTTGAAGCATGGCATGGGATTTGTGGTTACATGCATGTTCACATGGAGTGCTTGTAAAGGGCTTTATGTTTCAAAGGTGTTCATGGAGGACTTTGAATGTGTATTATAATGTTTTTTTCCATGCACTTGATGATATGCCCAAAATGAACTTTTGTTATAAAATTTATTTCATGCTCTTGGAGGGAGAGAAATCAAGCGAGTTTGGAGAAGCCTCGACAAGGTACTCTCTTAATCAATGGTAGAAGATGTTTTATTTTGTGACAAGATATTTCTTGCTTAGTACATGGTGTCATACATACACAAGACTCTTTAGGTTTAGATTGTGATATTTTGTACTCTCCTTTAAAAGAGGGTGTAAAATATAATGAACCCCAATCATTAATAAGACATGTGTTTGAAGATGAAGCAATATTTT
>VDFB02343675.1:0-19579 GCA_007258455.2 Sequoia sempervirens | reverse complement strand
AATGTGTAAAAAAACCTTAAAATTCGTTTAAATTCTTTACATTCGTACGACAATTTGATAAAGCCCTTTTTTTAGTGTTTCTGAAGCGTTTTTTAGGGTTTTCGTGAGAAATTTTTTATAAAAACCCGCCGCGACTTGCAGAAATCACATATTTTTGAAACACGACTTCTTCAAACGCGATCTGAAGGAGATTAAATGCGATTTGAAGGAGAATGAAGGTCGACGGGAGTGTTGAAAGAAGCGGTTTGGAGGCAGTTTCTCAGTCAAATTCGAGACCACCGTCGCCAGTCATTTCTGTGCAGTTTTTTTTCATGAAACCTTCCATTTTCGTTTTTTTCTGAAACCTTCGATTTTGTTCATGGCGACCGGTTCTTCATTTGTCGCGGTTTTTCATTTATTGATTTTCTACTGTTTAATAAACTTATCCTATGCTGATATTATATAGCGATTTAGTTAGAGTTTTAATATTATATGGTTTTATTAGATTAGGTTTTCTTGCCAGTCGTTTTTTATTATTTTAATATTTAGTGAAAGATTAAATATTTTACTTTTTTATTTGTATTAAATTTATATTAATAAATTAATATTTAATATATGTAAATTTAGTATTATTTTAATTTTAGTATTCTGAGTTTTAAAATTAAACTTAAAAATGCACTAACTTTTCTTTTAAAAAAAAAATTAAAATAAAAAAATTAATATATATTTATTTTATATTTTAAATTTTAAGAATTAAAATATAATTAAAATAAAAAATTAATATTCATTTATTTTATATTTTAAATTTTAAGAATTAAAATATAATTGAAATAAAAAATTAATATACATTTATTTTATATTTTAAATTTTAAGAATTAAAAATATATTTATTCTTTTGTACGATTCAAATCTATTCATGAATGTTAAATTATTTAGACAATTGTATGGATATATTACTTATGTTCATTAAAAATAAAAAATAAAAACATAAGATGAATTTAATCCGAATTTTATACTTTTCGATTTTTTTCCTTGTCGAATTTCATCTGAATTTCAATGTTGCCGAATTCAAATTCGACTAACTCAAAGGACTTAGGATTAATACTGAGTAACTCATTCTTTCCCAGCTGGCAACTGTGTTTGGTTTCACTCAGATAATCAAAAGTTTCACAACAAACAATATCAAAGTTTGAAGCTCATCAAGTATGTGCATGTACTTTTCCCCAAGCAATCAGACCTAATGCCTTTCATCTAGATCTTCCAACTCAACATGGTATCCATTGTGCTGGAAATATGAGCAAGCTCAAGTTGAACAGACCATTTCACTTAAAGTTCTTGTCAATCATCCTAAGGTTACCATTTATAGTTTTAGCAACCATTGGTTGAAGATACTCTACTCAATGTCTAAAGCTGCATCAATCACAGGGGGCAAACTATTACTTTAACTTTTCAGACACAAGGCACTCTGCTGACACGGGCCAAGTGGTTCTCAAAGTCATCCTTTTTAAAGTTCCTAAATCTCATGTAAAAATCAAGATCAATTCCATCTAAGAATGTAGGAAATGATGAGAACATCCATCATACTTATTATCTTAATTATAGGTACTTAGTTAAAATTTATAAATCAGTTGAATGCATATGCAAATAGGATAGTTAAATTATTCAAAGGGCAATAAAGATAAAGTTAAACTAAAGAGGAGATGGACAGTTGGATGTTGGTAGTTGGAAACATAAAATGTCTTTGTAAGATTTATAGCCTATAAATATAGGCTTCTTGTAGGTAAATACACTTTTAAAAATAGCAATATCAAGAGGCTCTTAATTTACCAGAAACTTCAAGATTCTACGATTTTAATATTGTTCATGTCATATTTGGTGGAACTAAATAGTATGGAATCCTCAAGTTTGGTTGTCAATATCAAGGATTTTCCAAAACTGTCTAGTAAGAAATACATGTGACCAGTAATATGTATAATATAGGAAAACATGTGAGGAAGATAACAGAAGAACGAGTTTTCCCTTTCAAGAGATATACTTTGAGGTATGGCCTATAACAAAAACAATATCTTTTGCATAGCAAGCAGGACGTACAGTATCATACACTGAAAGAAATCCATCATCTGTCACTCATTTAAATTTGGCATTGCCTATTGTTATTATCTTTGTAAAGGCTGGCAAGACACTATAGTTACATTTATGAGGAAAAATAGGTCCATTTCCTGTAGAAAGCAAGATAGATAACAAAGTATGGAAACATGAAAGATATATCTAGGAATCGATAAAATGTCCTTAATTATATTTGAGTAACCGTTTTTTGTTAAACTACAGTTTGGGGAAAAAGTTATAGTCTGTCATGGCCACAAAATGAAAGCTACACAGCCTGAAATTTCCTTGGAAGCCTCCATTTATGGGAGAGAATGGAATTCTTCCACGCCCGGGGATTGCAGTCCCAAACTGGAACCCTCAGGAGAACAATCTTGCTCCCGTGAATGACCAGGTATCTGAAGCACCTTCACTGGCTTTTCACAGCCCTTAGTGGGCCTTATAGCTTAGAACTTAAGAGTCTTCTAGTGAATGCCATGATTAGTTCTTGTAATGACTCTAGAAAGCAATTTTGTTAGGACACAAATGTATGATCAGTCTTTTCTGGCTGTCTTAGTGTGAAAAATAATTGCACATTTTATTCACCAAGAAGATATTGCTTCAGAAATATATAAAAAAGAATAAGGAATTTTGTATTTATTGTCCGGATAGTTTGTACTTTCTGAAGCTGTGGTTCCTATCAATTTAACCTATCTTTCACAGCTCTTTTGCCATACTGCCTGCAGTCCAAACCAAGGCTTGCTGTTCTGTAAATATCATTTCATTCATAGATATTATAATTTTCTGTTTTTATATTACATATAGTAGCCATATTGATCAGCAAGTAAGCTGGTGAGGTAACTTGTCCAGTCATAGCAACTTCTAATGCCTAACATAATTTCATGAACTTTAAATTCTCATTTTCATTTACCAAAGTTATAAGAAATTGACACCATTTAAAACTGTACGAAAAGTTCAATATTGTCTTATAATTTTTAGAGTTTCTCAACTATTTCCCATGTGCAAGTTTCAAATATATTGATTTGAGAGTAGAAATACCACAAAAAAACTTCTCTAGGAATTGTTAAATAGAAGACAAGGCAGAAATACAAATACATGTAGCTGTTTCAACTTTTTAGGAAGAAACTAAAAACCATAACTCAAGTGGAGAATTTTTTTTGTTATTTTCAAATAGACAAATTACATTACAGGAGTTTGATGGCAAAGACGAACAAATCACAAACCTACTTTATTGCCAATTTTGTGTCCCAAACCACAAGCCACAGCACCAACCTCCACATCTCCAACATAAGGCCAAAGATGTTTCCTAACCCTAGCATGACAAAATCAAAGTATATTAAGTTTTTCCATCTGTAAAACTGGGAATTGCAAATATCAGACTATCTGACTAATGTTATGAAAGAAGAACCTCAGATAAACATATAAAGAAAGCAAAGCTTATAAGGAGATAAAGAAATATGAGTTGGTTAAATTAACTGAAGCTATTTTACAGCTCCTTTGAATATTAATAGTGTAAGAAACACAAATGTCTGTCAATCCAAAATCATTTGTGGTGGGGAACATTGGATCTTTGTTCATAATATCATTTGGTAAAATACATATTTTCAATAGACAAAAAATCCATAGAAAGGAAGAAAGAAGGAAAAAAAATCAATTTAACATAGATTAAAAACATAAAGAAGAATTCCAGTAGCTAAATCCAAGCCCTTCATTTTCTTCTTGATTAATGATTTATGCCATACCTATCTTCGCCCCATCACTGACAGGGTCATTTTCACAAAACTCTGGATTGTTATAACAGGAAGAAATCATCTATTGTTATTATAAATTAACATACCATACAGCAACGAGCAAACCAGCCAATTGCCGAGAACCTGCCCGTTGAAAAGATGTTTCTTCATCCAGGATCTTGCCAATGCTATCCAACCACCACTGTCCATTGGAACTTCCCTCAATCCCTACCTATAAAACAACCACTTCTGTTATTGGCTTCAAAAAAATGAGAGTGCTATCCTAAATAATGGTGTGCAGCTGCAAATCCAACATGTAACTGAGATTGCAATCATCAATCCTGGCATAATCAAGAAAAATAAAGCTATTTATGTAACCATATCAATGATCCTACATAGCCTTAAGGTAAAATTTAGCTATTATAATTTGATAACTAGTAAAGCCTCAAATAGCTAAAGGTCCCAATAAAAGAGACCTAGGCAAACCAATGGTTAAGTTAAGATACTCTACAATGACCCTGAGCTATACTTCTAATAACAATACAAGCATGCTTGCTCTATAGCAGAAACAGGTGCCATTCAATGCCATAAGAATTTTGAGAATTGTCATGTAGTACCAAGTGAACCAATATGGTAGAATTTTAAAATCCTTTGACAGAAATGAAACTCGCATCTGCTTTGAATACATACTAGTCTTGAAATACATTACAGTCCACATAATGAGAAGATTTTTGAATTAATGTGCATCTTGACCTATAAAACTTATCTTCCTATCTGCTAGCTAAGAATTTCTAAATTTTGGAATTTGTGCATGTCTTCACCCCAAAATAGTATCTATTGAAAGCCTTGAGAAATTGTAAAATCGACAAAAAATTTAGATTTTACAATAATACAAATAATTAAAAAACTATATGCATCGTAATAGCAAACCATTATAGATCATACAACAAGATAACCATGAATAGTATGTCTTATAACACCCCAAGCCTTAGATGTCAAGCACTTAAATGAATAGATATTAACAATGAACACTTTACTCGGTATGGTTTGGAACATGCACATCTAGGATCATCACTAATGACGAAAAAAGTAAAAAACGCATTAGAAATCAGCAAGGCAGCATCTTTCCAAAAATTTATTTCTCTTGTGGAGCTTCTCAAGAGTGTTGTATGAAACCCTTCATCTTTTGAGTTCCCATCGAAATTGTAATATAAGACCCCAATTTTTTCTGTTTTTCTTTCTTGCTGTTTGTGCTTTGTTTGAGATGTTTTTGCATTGAGTTTCATGTGCCATTCGTGTTTGAGTTCGCAAATGAAGTAAATAACATAATGCACTGAAATTTAAAGTGAACTTGCTAGAACAATGAAAGAACTCAGCATATTCTTTTCTATTATCATAACATAAATTTTCTGATTTAACAAACCTATATCAGAACTCAGTAATGAACATTTTCAGACCTGGAAATGATTGAAACAGCCACCAACGTATCTCCAACTTGCAATAAACAGAGCCTCTGAGATTATCAGCAAACCTTCCATGCTCCAATGCCCAGAAACAATGATTTCAGTTCTCCCCAAGAGCTCAGATTGGTTTATACATCAGCAAACACAATCTGGAAAATACCCACTACTAGGCACTAGGCTGAAGGGGTCAACTTGCTCTAGTAATTCCAATACACCTCCAAAAAATGCAAACCAATGCTTGATGTTGGCGCCAAAATGAGAGCAATCAGAAGAACTAATACCCATGATGAAACCTTAACCCATTTGGAAGATATGAGCAAATAACCATGTAATGTCCCCTTCTCAAATGTGATCACTTCAATTGACCATTGGCCTATTCCAGAGACCCGTAGCCTACTCGGATGGTGAAATTCGGGTTTCCTGTTTTTGAGGAGGTTGTTGCTTGAAGTTCGGAGATTGGATTGCGGATTCTTTTTGGGTTTTCAGAGAGGTTCACAGTGGTATAGGCTGTGTTGTGATCCGAGCAACTTCATGAATTTACTATTTTTAGTAAATTCTATTTTTGGCAGTGGACGGGTTGGTTTTTGTTCAGTTGGTTCTCTTCTCCAGACGGTTCAGTTGGTATTGATGTTTCTGGCTTTTTGAGGCATTTTTATGGAGAGAAGTTATTTTCATATTATAATGTTATATTCTAATATTATAACCCCTTGGCCTAGCATTATAACTTTATGTTGTTTTAAAAAGGGGACATTATAGGTGAATGCCTCATCAGGAGAAAGTTTAAATATTTCAAAGGTTCAAAAATGCCAAGGGAGAATTGGACGCAAACCTTTAAGGGAAGATTATTTTAAAGAAAAAGTTAATGTTATTGCTTCTTGAAGTGGACGCCACCTTGGAGGAAATGAGTCAACTCAAATTTGAATTCCCTTGACTTTTGTTTTTGGCGCACTTTCTAGAGACTTCTAGAGATGCTCTTCAAGTTTATAAAAGGAGACCTCTTCCCTTCATTTGGACATCTCATATTTTCAGTAAAGTTATGCTGCCGAAATGGTGACAGAATTGCTTCGAGGAAAGCACACCTCCTAGTTTGGCTCATCTTCTTGCTTGAAAGATAGCAACTAGTTGAGAGGTAGATTGTAGTTGAGTTTGTTTTAGCATTGCATTTGAGTTCCTAGCATCTCAGTTCAATTTCTTTGCATTTTAGACATTTTTGGAGTTGCTGAATATCATAGCTAATTGTAAGTTTTGCTCATATCTCATGAAATAAAAATATTATTGTTCTAGGTATCGCATATATCTCTCTTCCTACTTGGGGCGACCAATCTTGCAAGTTTGTGGAATTTTTGATGAAGGTTTGGATTTTCAAAGCAAAATCACCCTTGCAGGCCGTACCATTTGTCTGAGCTTGGGTTTTCGTGCAAAAAATAATTAAAGGCTATTTTGGAAGGTTTCAGAGTCTTAACTTGGGCGCCATCATCCTTAGAGCATGTTGCATTTGATATTTCGTCATTTAGTGAGTTATGAGCTAGATATATGCATTTAGGTGAGTTATGCAGTTGTTGGTTGCTTCATTTCAGTCGTTGGTCTGTTATATCAGTCTTAGATAAATGCAACTTTGTGGGAAGTTTGAGTCTAGAGAGTCTTGTTAAGTATTGAGGAAGTCATATTTAATAATTGCAGTATTGAAAAACTTATAATATTGGGCTTTGGCAAGCATTCTATCAAATTGTAAGCTGAATAGTAGTACTATCAGCAATTCTCTTTTCTCTCTCACTTTATTGTACTTCCCGCTGAATAAGTGGGAGAGGCTGGCTTGCTGCCTATTTACTTTTAGTTAGTAGTTGTAGGGACCCTTTGACCATATGCACCGCCATCCTCGGCGCCATCACTTGGTTAGAGTTACTTCCACTCATCTTGTGCCGCCATCTGACCATATACTCATCTGTCCTAGGGCATTCTTGTTATTCCCTTCAGTTCGCATGCGTAAATCCCTGACCATATACTCACACTTCCACATGGATCTGGTGTACATCCTTGGTTAGAGTTGCTTTTGCATCGTTTTGGTTTTAGAGCTAACCTTAACGGGTGCGTGTTGATTGTAATTGTAATTGGAAAAAAACAAAAAAAAAATTAGTCTGGTTCATTACAAACCAAGTTCAGGTCCAGATGCTAAAGTGCCCAGAAAATGATAAAACCACTCCCAAACTCCTTGAAATCCATGCCAAAATGAGAGTATGCAATCACAAACCAAAACCAAATGGAAACTCATCAAAAGTACTCAAAGATCTTCATTTTAAATGACTATAAACTGCAACTTGAAGCTCAAATTGTGACTCCAGGATGAAACCACGCCTTCACCAGCTAGGGAAAATCTTGTACTATCAAAACCAGTCCAAGATGTCAAGGGTTTTCATCCTCAACAATCACTTTCAGACCTTCTGGTGCAAAACCAACAGCATCTCCTTATGCAACCAAAATCATCCATACCAAATGAGGCCTCCAAATGAACTTTTAAATGTCTCAAAGTCAAATTAGGGCGGCCAGCCTCTTGGAAACTGGGTATGTGCAAGATCATGATGGGCTAAAAAGTGGCGATATGATGGGTATTTGTAGGGTATGTGGCTGGCGACTTTTTTTACCCAAAATTAATGAAATGAAAAAGGTTTTTAAAGGAGATTCTCAGCTTTACACCAATATAAATTATGTTTTATTTTGAATTTAATAAATAATTATTATTCATTTTCTATTTGAATTACAACTAAAGTCCTGATTGATAGGCTAATTGAAAAACATCTATAGTTTTCAAATGGTATCACATTTTTTGAATCCAAAACATGCTTCACATTCTATTCTTCGCATACTATAGGATTAAACAAAAAAAATTGAATTTCATGAAGTTTTGATTAAGTTAAGGTGTTAATTAACAACATCAAATTTCCACAATCCATGATCATGAATTGTTTAGTTTTCTGGATTGAAACTGTGTGCATTTTTCTGAATCAACGTTTTGGATTATCAATTTTTTTCTTCTCTCTAGTTGCATGCATTATCTTGATGATGGATCATGGAGTTTGATCTGAAACATTGATTCACAAAAATGCACACTGTTTCAATCCAAAAAACTAAACAATTCAAGTTAAAGTGGTCAGACATACGAGTTTTTATATTTTTTAAAAGTTGTAATAAAAAATTCATAATTAATTATTTACTTGGAAAAAAATTACAAAAAAATATGCATCACATTAGGATAGGAATCCTCTACTTATATCTAAAATCTTATAAAAAAATATTATCATTTTATTGTGGTTGGGGTGAATTAGGTAGACACCACCATGACTTTCTGAAATTTAAGTACTATTGCATTCAAATTTCAAATTTTCACCAAATAGATTTCATTTTTTTAAATAAACCTAGTAGTTTAGAAACTACATTCAATTTGGTATAGATTCTATTCTTACATATTTTTGAAATAATATAAATAACTTATTCAAATTTTAACGTCAAGTTGCCTAACACTGATTTTTCTAAATTTTTCGCCACTTAAGGGCCTTTTTTTCCATGATGACCTGCACATACCCAACCCTAAAACCCCTCTTAAACTCACGCCTTTCCAAAGCTTTGATTTTTAGTTTAATTTTACGGCTCCTTAGCTTGGTGTTAATGATAGCGACCGGTAGCTCCTTCAGGAAACAAATTATGACAGACATAGAAAACTTGAATGATAGCCGTTGGATGACCCTGAAGTTATACTAATATTATGATTTGAGAATGACCTCTTGTGAAGGGCATTCATTTATCCCTAGGCCGACGACTACGTTTTCTTCTTAGAAGCGGAGCATGAAGATTTATTACATGGTTATTATTTAAAGGCCGACCATCTTTATATTGTTCATGATTATATTGGAGCCGGCAATGTTGAATTGCTTGTAATTGGCTTTTGGTAGACGGAAGTAAAAAAGAAGTCTGACTTTAGGAACATATATATATATACTCATGTTTTGTCCATTAAGAACCTGAGATCAGCTAAGTTAGGTGTTCATATAAAGGCGGTACATCAAAACAAGTTACGGCTTCTCTCCTTCATTCAAGAGCGTTACCTCATTGATGATGATCAATTGCGAATCTGCAGCAAGTCTATGGGTGGGAGGAGCAGATTATTCTGCCATCTAGGTGTAGCGAATCGAATATTGTGACACCTTGTGATTGGCCCCTCATTGCTTAAGAAATTGTTACCATGATTTATATATATAAAAGAGATCTTTGTTGGCAGGTTTTTCTCCCTCAAGTGGAGGGTTTTCCCAGGGTATCTGCTGTGTTATTGTGTCTGATTTGATTTTATTTCTGTGCATGTAAATCTGATCATAAGTTTTAAACATGGTATCAGAGCGGGTTTTAAAGAAGATCTTGATCAGATTTGTACAAACAGCTGTGAAGATCGATTGAGATTTGAAGCGCCAAGATCCTGTGATATTATAATTTGTCTATGCTATTCTTTATCTCAATCTAAGTCCTTTTGTAGCCTTATTGCCACCAGATGAGTCTGATGGACATATTCATTGAAAGGAAGTAACACGGATAACTGATGTTCCATCACATCTCTAGATCTGGGTGACATCGAAGAAGGTGTCTTTCTCAGGGAGTGTTCCCATCCTTGAGTCGGCTAGTGTGAGCGGACTTGTTCAGTGTTTCTCTTCCGCACATCAGTAGTGTCCCACCTTGAATCGGGCATCATTCTGCACACTGTCATTGCTTCAGTCATCGCATTCAAGGAAGGTCATCATAATGTATGTCCTTCGCTCAGGTAACTCAAGTCTAAGGAGTCCACACTTCCGAATATTTGAGGAAATTCTCTCGCCATAATGGAAAGAAATGAGTCGCACATAATCTGAGTATCGGGTTCCTGTGGAGTTTAAAGATCTGACATTGCTTTAAAGATAACGATATCGGGACCTTGAGAATAAGACGTCTCTACATACTACATTGTCATCAAGGTTGAAGCCGTGAGGATGAAGCCACTGGTCTAACTGGACATTCACAGATCCATTTCCATATTCATCGCACAGATCATACACGGGATCAACAGGGTCTAGTTTTGTGACATTACAGAGTGTTCTTTGGTCTGAGCTCAGAAGTTCCTATCTGGTGCACACAACGGAGGTATTCCATTATCTAGTATACACGAAGGGCCAACACTCTGACATCTTGCTCGCACACCTCCTTGAGGCAAATCTCCAGCTTGACGCGATAGAGCCTTGACTCTCATCAGTGCTGTCCATTGTCTACCACGGGAGCTGAGCCAAGTTTGTGCGCCGTCACCAATCTTTGGAGTTGCGAGTCATATCACCATCGGATCACATTGGACTGAGACGGAAATGTAGTTCGGCTAAACTCTGTGCCTTCTAGTTCTCTGGCCGTCATTGGGACGGAGTTATTTGGGAGCCCAAAGACATCGATTCAGTTGAACACCAGTTAGTGTTAAGTCTGCACATAGGTATTGGCTCTGCTTCGGGATTACTGAGTATGCAATTCGAATATCCCTCTACTAGAAATGAAATCCGAGAATTCTGAGATCTATTCGTCTAGTGGTTTATGTCTTCAATACTAGGGCATCTGGGAAGTATCTTCCTTTATTTCTGGGCGCTCATATTTCTTCTGCGATATTTGGAGAAGCATTATTCAATGCGATAGCTATAAGGAAATCTCACACTGGTTTATGTATAGAAATCATGAGATCACATTGGGAAAGATCGCGATTTACTATCGCCAAGCTCCAACAGTACTAAGATGGGTCTCATGTAATCAGCAAGAGCAGTACCATTGCCAGTCAGGTTTCTTCTGTCAACCATAATCATGTAGATGTCGAGCAACTCATCTGGTTGGGCATCAATGGTCTTTACGACCTTGCAGTCACGAGTTCATCCTGTCGACAGATCAAGCCGCTAATGGATGACATTTGAGTTTGATGACTGCAACCTTTAAGATAAGTATTCTTGTGTTCATTGTGCAAATCTGACTTTGGCTACTTGAATCATGTTGTCTGATCATCAAGTTATGCATATTAGATGATGATTCTACACAAAGTTGTTTCATTGCGAGTTGTTTCATGCTAATCTTTGAGTGTGACTCTGAGATGAAAAAGATAATTGCATGTTCACATCGATATCTTCCTCCATGTTCATGGACTACGATGGTGCCTTGAGAAGGCTAGTCCTATATTGAACATGTTGGCTGCATATAAGGAATCTATAGTTGTGCAGACTGTATTTTGTTGATACTGAGTTTAGCACTCTCAAGAGGAGCAAAAGATGGAAGCAGGATATATCAGAATTCAATAAAGATAAGTTTCCTTATCCCTTCATTCTGATTCCTTGATGTATTTTTTTTAGGTTGATATTGTTCATAAATTCTCATGTATCCATGCTATAACCTAAGATAGTAAAACCTGTATGTTTCTAGCCTTGACATTTCTTTGAATAATTATAAATTGTTTGTAATCTCTCTCTATATCACTTCCAGGATGGATCTAGGAGCAAGAGAGTGATGAGAGATTCCTTAGCAAGGAAAAACTTAAGGCATCTTATGAGGAAGACATGCCAACCAAAGAAATGGTCAAGCATGAAGTCACAAATTGCAGCCATGGAACTGAGCTGGTGGTTAGAGGGAGTTCACTTCCAGAAGTCTTCTTTGCAATCTCTGAAGCAGGGATCAAGAGGGAGTGTTGTAACTCACTGTATTGCACAGCTGCTGAGATCAGAATTGCTCAAGACTGTAATCTGGATCTGTCAATGGTAGCTCCGCAAACCTATTCAGAATAGTGAGACCTGGAATGAGGTCAAGGAGGACTATCCTGAACTCTCTACAGCACCAGAGGTGTGCACTGGAAAACATTAATCTAAGTCAAAGTGTTCTTGAGGCAATCTTAGGCCGAGAAGAGGTCGAGGAAAAGGTTGATACAAATTACACGAGGTCCAGGAGAGGGCCTAGCGAGCGAAGAAGATGGTAATCTTATTTACTTGACTAAACATATCACGAGAGATACCATTAGCCTGATCGGATATGGGTTGAAGTATACTCCGGTCTGGAGACTTGGGTGGGACACTAATTCTAATTAGGCGAGGAGTTGTGTCCGCGGTCGGAGAGCACCTCACAGGCACATTTGCTTCGGTTGGGATTTACGCCATGATTTCACAGTGCGTGAGGCGGGTCTTCTGTAGCATTGAGTGCAGTGAGGAGGGCCGAGTATATTGTAGCTTGTGGCAGCTCAAAGAGCCGATTATTGGCCGTGGCTCCTTGCAGGATTGTTTGGACAATCCAATACCTGGGGCCACTATTATTCATTGTGATAGTGGGGAGTTGTGGTAGGCCTTACTGTCAATCTGTGTTTCATGTGAACCAAGCTGTGGATCAAGTACCACTATATAGGAGATGTAGTGCTAGCGGTATGCAGTGAGGTACATTAGCGATGGCCGGTGGCGGATATTCTCACCAAGCCTCGCCCGAGGTAGAGTTGGAGTGTACTTTCGAGGACAAGCTTGGTATGGTGGAGAATCCGGCCTTGACTGAGTATGATTCTCGGTATCAGTGAGCCTTGCTTAATGAGTTCTTCTCTGTGAGAGAAGTTCGAGGTGAAATCCCTTGTTAATGCACTTTCTTCTGTGATGGAAGAATTTGAGGTGAAAGCCCTTGTTTCCACCCTCTTAGAGAGTCATGGTGGATGTCATGTGTGCGACTCCATGACATATCTTGTACTTGTGTTTCACCCTCTGAGAGTCATGGTAGAAAGTCACTTGAGAGTGACAGCATCAAGTGATGAGCATGCTTACCTGTGCATCTTCTTACGTGGCCCAGGAAGAATTTGGGTGGCCTGGTTTACCCTAAAATTTGAGTCATGGTGGATGTCATGTGTGTGACTCCATGACAACATCACGTGAGAGAGTCCGTGATGATCTTTCTGTACCTGTGTTTCACCCTCTGGGAGAGCCATGGTGAAAGTCATTTTGAGGTGACACCATCACGCAAGTGATGAACACTAGTACTTAACCATGTGATGGTTGATATCACATTGAGGTGATATATCTCTCTTTATATCTGATTGCAGGCAGCAGTGGCAGATGTACTTCATATGGAGATGAGTTGTTGCAGCTGGAAGTTCTCTCCCTAGCTGAGAGGGAGTGTTAATGATAGCAGCTTCGGTAGCTCCTTCTAGCTCAGCCCCTTCATAGACATAAACTTGAATGATAGCCGTTGGCTATTCAAGTTATACCTATTGTTATGATTTGAGGCCGACCTCTTGTGAAGAGGCATTCATTTATCTAGGCCGACATTCTTCTTGTTTTCTTCTTAAAAGGTGACATAGAAGATTTAATGCATGGATTTATTATTTAAGGCCAGGCTATCCATATTGTTCATGATTATGTTAAGGCCGACATCATTGAATTGTAATTGTCATTTTTACTTTGGCCGACCTTATGATAAAGAAGAGATGCGACCTTTCTAAGACATATATATATATACTTCTGTTTCGTCCATTGAAAGACATACATCAGCTAAGTTCGGTTGTTCATATCTGAGCGAATACATCAAGCAAGTTCGTTTCTCTCCTTCATTCAAGTGCGAATTTTCTCCAAGAGCAGATTGCGAATTTCTGTAAGTGCAGATTTAGGTATCAAGGGAGGGCAGATTATTATCTGTTGTGCATCTAGTGTAGGTGTTGAATATTGGCCTTGTGTTTCAACCTCATTGTAAAGTGAATTATTGCCACTTCTATATTAATATAAGAGAGATCTTTGTTGCTAGGTTTTTTCTCCCTCAAGAGGAGGGTTTTCCCAGGGTATATGCTGTGTTACTCTGTTTGATTTTGAATTATTTTCTGTGCAATTACATCTGATCATTTAAAATCAACGGAAGTCCAACTCCTATTTGGCCTTCTAAAACGCTTATGTTGCTTTTAAAACAACCTTAAGTCATTGACTTAGGCACCATGGTGCTTTTTCTGTCCCCTTTCCCCCTCAACTTAAAATTATAAAATAACTTTATATTAATCCATTTTTTCGAAGGAAAAGCAAATATTAAAATATTCCAACCTTAGCAAGGATCTAACTGAAAATATGTTGATAAGAATAGCTTGACCAAGTCCATCTTACCACAAATAAACTTACTATTTTTAGTAAGTACTAAAAATAGAAAGTAATACCAAAGACTCAAGCTGGAGAGATACTGATACTCTCAAAGGGCTCATTGAAAATAGTAAGCACAGTAATAGTCCCTTGCTAAAAAAAGAAAGTCCCCTTGAATCACCGAAAACCCAACAAAAAGATCTAGAACTGAGTGCCCTTACCACAACTGTTTAGCCGACATGAACTTTGGAATAGGCTAAAGATCATATGCACTGCTCAGAGGCTAGGAGGGGACATTACAATCCGCCATCCCCAAAAATTGCTTACCCCCAAGCAATGGTAGTACTAGATGCTGTAAAATCTGCTCACTCTCCCACATAGCATCCTCAATTGGTAGGTCCTGCCACTTCACCAAGAGTACTCTGTGATCACTCTCCTCCTGACATTCTTCTCCTTGAAATCAATGACCGCCTTTGGAATGAGCTCCAATCTCCCTTCCTCATCCAATGGGGGTAATACTGCTAAAGGTATCACGTTGTGTCCAAGTGCCTTCTTAAGGTGTGATACGTGGAATACATTGTGCACTCTACTCTCCTCAGGTAACTCCAGCTCATAAGCAACCTCTCCAACCCTCCAAGTAACTTTGAAAGGGCCATAAAAATGCGGTTTTAACTTCTCTACTCCACTCTTTTTGAGAGTGGACTATCTATATGGTTGTAATCTTACATAAACCATGTCACCCACCTCAAACTCCCTCTTTATACGGTGTTGATCAGCGTACATCTTTTGCTGATTCTGTGCATGTTGGATGTTTTCTCTCAAGGATCTCATGATGTCCTGACTCTCCTACAAGAAATCCTTGGCCCTGGGCACCGTACAATCACCAAATAACAAGTCAATGAAGCTAGGGGCTTCATAACCATACAACGCCATGAAGGGTGACATCTTAATGGACATATGATAGGAGTTGTAGCAAAACTCCCCCAAATGCAACCATCTAACCCAAGCCTTCTGCTATCCTGAAACATAGTTCCGTAGATAGCCTCCACCCATCTGTTAACTATTTCAATTTGCCCATTTGTCTGGGGGTGGTAACTAGTGCTAGGAGTCAACTCAGTACCACAAAGCTTGAACAACTCTTGCCAAAATAAACTCATGAACTTTCTGTCCCTATCACTTCTAATGTTTTTAGGTTTCCCATGAAGCCTAAACACCTCCTTGAAGAACAAATCTGCCACCTGTAATGCTGTATATCCTACTGATATAGCAAAAAAGTGGACAAATTTGGTCAAACAGTCTACTACCACATAGATACAATCCTTCCCTTGCACCTTGGGAAGCCCTGTGATGAAATCCATTGAGACACTCTCCCACTTTTGAGTAGGAATGGGAAATGGTTGTAGCAGACCAACAGGGTATGTGTGCTCGTTTTTTTTTTCTTGGCACACTTGACACTCACGCACATACTTAGTGATGCCACCTTTCATTCCCTTTCATGAGAATCTCTCACGGATCTGCCAATATGTCTTATAGAACCCTGGATGACCAGCCATAGAGGTGTCACGAAATGTTTTTAAAATCTGCTCTTTCATCTTAGTTTCAGGCACCAAAAATATTCTCTCCTTGTAGAAGATCAATCCATCCTTCACATTATATTTTTCATCACCCAAAGTGCCATCAAGAATGTTGTTTGTGAAAGTGTTCTTAGCATAATCTGCTTGGATTTTCTCTTTCCAATCTGCTGCCATCTCAAAAAAAATGCATGAATGTGGTCTCCTAGAGAGTGCATCAGCCACTACATTACATTTTCCCTTGACATATTCAATGTCAAAACTGAAGGTTTGAAGTTTACTCACCCATTTCTGCTGCCTCTCACTTAAGTCCTAATTTAGAATGTATTTTAGGCTATTATGATTAGTTTTAACTACCAAATCTGCCCCCAATGAGATATTCCTTCTACTTGGCCAAAGCATGCATGATGGCCAACATCTCATTATCATATATAAAATAAATTTTCTCACCTCCCCTTAATTTTCTGCTCTCAAAAGCGATGGGACGCTTGTTCTGCATTAGGACAGCCCCTATGCCTTCACTTGATGCATCACACTCAAGTTCAAACGGTTTAGAGAAATTTGGAATAGCTAACACTAGAACTAAACTCATCAAAACCTAAAACTGATCAAATGTCTTTTATGCTGAATCGGACCAAGAGAATACCCCTTTGTAATGTCCCCATTTTTAGCACTACACTTTTCAATGATTGATAGCCTATTCCCGGTGTCCTGTCGGCTAGTCAGTGGCAGAATTAGGGTTTTCGGCTGTTTGATGGGTTCTTTTGAAGATTTCGGGGTCTGTATGTTGGAGTTTGGCTGTTTGGATTCTAGATTCCTTCTAGGTTTCCAAAGAGCTTCGCAGAGGTATGGCATGCAATTGCGTCGAACAACCTTTCCGGACTTACAATTTTTAGTAAGTTATGACGGCTACATCTCGAAGTTTGGGATTTTGGATTGCGGATTCTTTCTAGGTTTTCAGAAAGCTTCGCAATGGTATCGCATGCACTTTGATCCGAGCAACTTTCCGAATTTACTATTTTTAATAAATTCTATTTTTGGCAGTGGTCCTGTTGGCTTCAATTCAGTTGGCTTCCCTTTGCAGTCAGTCTAGTTAGTATGGTTGTTTTGGCCTTTTGATGCATTTTCTGGAGAGATAAGTATTTTAATTAAAATAATGTTATTTTTATGTTATGACCCCCTTGGCCTAGTGACACAACTTTAAGTTGTTTTAAAAAGGGGGACTTTGATGGGTGGCGCCTCATTTGGAGGTGAAATATAATATTTAAGGGTTGAAAATATAAAGTGATTAAAAGGGACGCCAACCCTTATGAAAGTTTAATTTTAATTGATTTATTTAATCAAGGGAAAAAGGTACACCATCTTGAAGGAAGACTTGGTCAAGTCAAAACCCTAAAAGTATCTTGTGGAGTGGGCACACCTTCTAGAAGCATCTAGAAGTGTCTTCTCAAAATTATAAAAGGGAGCCTTGGGTCTTCATTTGATTATCTTATGACTTGAGTATTGTTATGCTGCCAGAATGGTGTTGGGATTGCTTCGAGGAATGAATGCCTCCTAGCTTGGCTCAACTTCTTGCTTGAAAGACAGCAACTAGTGGAGATGTTAGTTTGTTGATGAGAGTATTTTGTAGTGAGGTTTGCTTTGTAGCATTTGTTTTGCATTGTAGTTCAGTTTCTTGCATTTCATATCAAAAATCTGGAGTTGCTGATTTGTAGTTTCAATCATATATTTGAAAATAAAAATATTTTGGTTCTGGGTATTGCATATTCTTGTCTAACCTCTTGGGGCGCCCCTTTATGCAAGTTTGCAGATTTTTCTGAAGTTTCTGTGATTTTTCCTACAGAAAGTCACCCCTCTTAGGGTCGTACCATCTGTGGAGCTGCATTGGAATGCGTGTTAAAATAATATCAAAGCTTTTGAGTGGGTTCTTTGTTGTAACTTGGGCGCCTTCATCTTAGGAAGCTAATGCATTTGATTTTAGGTCATTTGGTTGAGAATTGAGTGAGTTATGAGCATTTTAGTAAGGTTCTGTGTTGCTGGTTATGCATCTTAGGTTGCTGGTCTGTCATATCAGATTTAGGAAATTGCATTTTTGGCGAAAGGTTGGTGGTTAGAAAGTCTTATTAATCTTTGAGATCTTATTCATTATTGCAGCATTGGAGAGCTTCTAGTCTTTGTCATGGTAGGCACTTTCTATCAAATTGTAAGCTGAACAATAGTACTATCAGCATTCTCACTCCTCTTTATTTCATTGTAATCCCCACTAAATAAGTGGAAGAGGCTGGCTTGCCGCCTAGCCTACATTCTGAATATTGCATTGTAGTTCAAAGAATCTCCGCCATATGGTAGCTCCATTCCCACCTTGGGTTGGAAAGCACATTCTTGGTGTTGAGTTTACTTTCAGTATTGTAGTTGGTAGGGATCCTCTGACCATATGCTCGTCGTCATCAGGCGCATTCTTGGTTAGAGTTCTTTTATCAGCATTGCATTGAGATCCTCTAACCATATGTTCACACCTTGCCCAACTCGGGATCCTGGTGTACATTCTTGGTTAGAGTTGTATTCCGCATCGTTTTGGTTTAAGTGCTAACCCTAACGGATGTGTGTTGCATTACTTATTGTAATCAAAAATTGAAAAAATTGGTTTGAAATATTTCACCCTTTCTTGGTTAAATCTGTAAGTGGGGCTGCAACTTGTGAAAACCCCTTAACGAACCTTAGGTAGAACCCACATAGCCCAAAAAAATCCTTAAGCTATGTCAAGTTTGTGGGTGGTGGCCAATCAAGTATTTTCTTAATCTTCTCAAGATCTACACGCACACCATTAGCACTAACGATATGACCCAAATATAGTAGCTCTGTCATTCCAAATTCACACTTAGATTCTTTAGCAAAGAGCACTCTCAAGAATACCCTCATCCAAGTGTCTTAAATGTTCCCCCCATGATCTGCTGTAGATAAGAATGTCATCAAAGAAAATAAGAACATACTTAAGGAGCTGCTTGCTAAACACCCTGTTCATGCATGACTGAAAGGTGGCCGGTGCATTTGTCAAGCCAAAAGGCATGACAAGAAACTCAAAGTGCCTGAAGTGACATCTAAAATAAATCTTCTCCACATCCTTCTCCCTCACTCTAATCTAATGATAACCTAATCTCAAATCAATCTTAGAGAAGTAAACTGCCCCATGCAACTCATCTATGAGCTCATCAATGCGTGAAATGGGATACCTGTTCTTGATGGTCTTTTTGTTCAAGGCCCTGTAGTCCACACACATGCACATAGTCCCATCCTTCTTCTTGCCCAAGACAACTGAAGAAGCAAACAGGCTCTTACTAGGCCGAATGTGTCCCATCTCAATAAGCTCCTATGTGGCCTTCTCTATCTCATCCTTGTGCCTCTTAGGATGACGATGGGGAGTGGTGATAATTGGCTTGGCTCCCTCCTCAAGCTCTATAACATGCTCAATGCCTCTATCAGGAGGCCTCCCTAGAGGAATACCAAACACCTTACTTCTTTTAGTAAGAAGCCCCTATACATCGAATGGATATGTCCCCTTAACCTCTTCAATGACTGTAGGCATAATGATGCACTCTGCTGCACACTCAACCTAGTCA
>VDFB02343674.1:0-13174 GCA_007258455.2 Sequoia sempervirens | reverse complement strand
GCAGCAAATAAACGTTAATGCACAAGCAACATGGGTCAGGGAGACCTAAACAAACCTATGCCGATAGGTGCAGCAAGATGGAAAATGCACAACCCGAAGGATTCTATGGGGAAATATGGGAAAAATACAAGTAAAAATACCACGGGATGAGGAAAATGCCTATAGAAGGACCCATATGGAGACTCAAGGAGTATGAAAGGTATGCAAAAATCATCAAATTTTATAGTTCCAATAGTGCCTATGCTCCCCAGGTACTTTTGTGTGCTCTAGGATAGATCCCATTTATATCTCTATAATTAATTCTTATTCTAGGGTTTGTAGGATGGAATAAGGTATTCGAACCTTCGAGAAAATGAAGAAATTAATCCTAGTTCCCCATGCTATTGTGAGAGGGTTCTGTGATCGAATGCCACTACACAAAATCTCCCAATATGAGAGAGCCATTTTGATAGTTGCTGGAATCGAGCTAGAATAAGCATATAGTTGGTGGGTGAGAAACTATAGTTCCTGTAGGGGATTATAGTGGTGGGTGGGAGGCAATAGTTTCCCCACACATGGGGTTCGGGGGCCTCTATTCTCTCTAGCTGCCTCTCAATTCTTTGCTCTAGGCGCTTCAACTTAACCTCAGACTGGGATGAGTTTTCATTTGAAGATCACATATATCCTCTAGTATTTGAGCAGCAAGTAGGTTTTACTAAGTTTTTGCATAAACAATGCATATTCTATGAAGTTGCTATGTATTATACTTGTATGTGATCTTTGTTTCCTGTAAACATACAACTTCATATTTTATATTTTTGATTTATGCCATTGAGTTATAGAAGTTATATTTCATGAGTTGAGTTTTCATTTGAAGATCACATATATGCTTATCAAAAACCTTGAAAACTGAGTGTGTTATTCTTGGTTTATAGTCAACAAATTCAAAAGGATCTCTGGTGGTTTGAGCAAGTTTTTGAGAGTTATATTTGTAGAGTAAATTGCATATAATTTCTTTTGTCCAATTAGAACATGTCAGTAGAAAGGTTGGGTGATTGGCATCTTTCTATCATTCTTCATTTTTTTTTTTTGGTGCTATTTATTGTAGAAAAAGATGGAAGGATTTTTTTATACCAGGACACACTTGAAACCATGGCATACAGTTCAAAATAGTAACAAATATATATAAGAAAACAGTCTAGGATCAGTGTTGTGAGTATTTCACCCATTTACAAATTTAATTGACCAACATCTTGTACCAATCTAATCTAAGGTTAATTGTATAACTAATTCTTATCCCGGTTGCAAAGCTATTATTGTTTCAAGAAAATTTGGAAACTGATATCATCTCTTGAGTGATAGCTGAAAATATAGTGCTAATTCCTGATGCACTTAACAAAGTTCATTTTTTGCATGTATGTTTTCAAATATTCTGTTAATAGCTTTCAACAGTTCTTCCCTAGGTTTTTGAACAAATTCAAGATTTTAGGTTCTCTTTTTCTTAGCTACGGTTATCATGGACCATGGTGGCACATGCACAATTCATAAAAGTTAAAAACTATTAAGAGCAAGATCCTAGGGATAGTGATTTTATCAATCAGGACTAATTGCACCGACAATGGCACAACAATTGAAAGGTTAATCTCTATGACCAGTGTCGAACTATGATTGTTCACCAAATTGGAACATGCATAGTGAAACTACAAACAAAACTATGTTTCTCTAACTGTTAAAATAATGAGCAAAAATTTGCTATTGTTTGACTGAATTGCTTACCTGCTAGTTGATTGTAGGGTCATTGAATATTTTTATATGTTACAAATGTCTTTTTGGGCTTGTTTTGAATATCCACGTGACCATTTTCTCAGTTTTTCATGCTAGAGATCTAGATTTCTAGGCTATGCAACCAACCTGAAAGTGATTAAATTGTGCATTTAAATTAATTGGATTTCATGAAAGTAGTTAATTAAAGAACAATTTTGCTTATTTAATGGCATTTACAGTAAATGCTTCCATGGAAATGTTCGGTTCACATGGAGTTACCCATTGATTATCTTTTCCCTACTTTAGTAATTTTTAACTCAAAAGTGACCTATCCAGCTTTAGAAATTGCTAGTGTTGTACCTATTTATAACATGAAGTAATGTCATTAAAAGCAATATTATTATACATGCAAATAGTTTGAAAAGTTGATAATTAGATTTGTTAAGAACTTAGAATGGATTGCTTATGGACAATGCAAATGTGTACCTATTTTATCCCTTGTTTTTTTGCAGCATTTCCAAGTTCAAAACATATCAAGTTTTAAAGCAAGAATTTGATATAGTGCCTTTTGAAATTATCTTCCCTCTTATGTGCTTCAATAAGAATGATGAGACTCTCTGGAATGAAGAGCCTCATGAATATGTTAGGAAAGGTTATGGTGGGTTGCTGCCTTTGTTTTTCACAATGCAGAAATCATTTTTTAATTGTCCAGAAAATGCAACTGTTATTGTAAAAAATATTTTAAAATCTTTGTGAGCTTAGAAACACTTAACAACTAAGATTTTTTTCAAATTTATTTCTTCTATATTGTTTGTTTGGTGAAATATTTCCTTCCTTACAATGTATGGTTGTTGCAGATACTATTGAAGATCTGTACAGTCCCCATATTGCATCCATTGATTTCACTATAGAGCTAGTGTGAAAACATGAAAAAGAAAACTTCCAAAGATTTCTTTCCTTTGTTAGAAAAAAATTTCAAGTGAGGAATCCTTGCTTAGAATAGGACATATTGAAAATGTAACTTTCCAGCTATTGCACAAAATGATTAGAGCAGATTTTATGGCTCCTAAAAGTGGTACTATTTTGACCTCTCTCTGCAGCTTTAATGAGGCACCTCTAGGTTGCAAACCATATAGGCAGAAAGATGGTGTCTTTTAGCCATTGGGGCCTAATGTAATGAGCTAAAGCAGATTGAGCCATGCAATTATTAGCTCGAACAAGTGCTAGTGCAATATGTGTTTCCTGAGTTTAGAAACCAAGTTGGTCATTAGAGAGCAAAGGTTTGTGTGTTTATTTTACTCTCCTTATTGAATGTGCAAAATTAATATACAACAAAATCTTTGTGTTGCTCTTGAATTTTTCTTAATCGTAGAACTTAAACCTTTTCACTCTTCTGTTAACTCAATTTTGTTCTTGAATAATCTCAAAATTGACTCATTATTCATTACAGTTCTAGATGAGGTATTGTAAAGTATTTTCCATTACACGGGTTTTGGAAGTTGGTGGAAAATTTGAAGTTGTCACCTATTCCCTGGAAATGAAATTTCATTTCTAAGTAAAATTTCAGCTTCATGATAGTACTAATATGATGCTAATAAGCTTGTATTTTCACTCAATTGCATAGTTGGTGGTAATGCATCTATCAGTGCTGAATATGCTGTCAACATTTACAAACAAACTTGGGTTGTTTGAGGGGTTTTGCATCTTGGTTTTTGTAAGCTTGGATGCAAAATTGAAATGTAACTCAGAGGATGGCTCCTTACTCAAGTAAGCTCCCATGAACTTGTCTTTGCATAAATAAGTTCAAGTGTGCCTGAAAATTTAGTTAGAATTGATGGTAACCATGTTGTCTGAAGGGTTGAATAACAATGCCCTTATCTGCCACTATTCGTGGGCAGTTATTATTATTTCTGCCATTGTTGCAGCTAGAATGCTCCCATTTTTTGCATCTGAGGGAGCATTAGAGAGATATAATCATCTTGCATTGTATTGTCATTTATGAAGTGGTTCTCTCCATGTTGTAATTTGCATGTTTGTGAGTTCTTATTTTAGTGCAATATATGTAATAGGTTTGTAGAGTCTTGGAATTCCATTGTTTTTATATTGGTTGAAGAGCAAATCCTGGAGCATGTAAGCTATTACAAAATATATGTAGTTCTTGTCTCCATTATGTTGTTTCTGTTAGTAATCTACAACTCATAATTTGAAAATCCATGGTTGTAGAGTCAATATATGTAATATGTTTGTAGAGTTCTAGTTTTCCATATAATTTTTCGGTATTGAACAACAAATTAAATATAATTCCATTCTATTATTTGTACCGACTGCCATAATTATTTGATGGCATTGTAAATTTTTCAGGTAAAAAATCTAACAAACATCTGATGTTTTGGACATTTTTATTTTCTTAATTAAAAATTAACTAATGACTGAAGGGGTCTAAGTTTCATGGTTGGTCTTTCCTGTCAAGCAATTTTTATGATGGGTATCTATTTAAAATTGCCTTTCAATTGTTAAAAAAATACTGTCTTTAAAAAATTATCATATAAATTAGAGATACATAGCTATCATAGAATGATCTATCCAAACTTCCAAAGTCTTTCTTTGCATATGATCATTCTTTTTAAATATTTGCTTGTATTTAAGGCTAACTTAACAGGGCAATACAACCATCAAATTTACCCTCTTTGAAGCTTATATCCCGAGTGCTGTGGATTAAGAAAAAATAAAATATCAAAAATTGCAAACAAATTTTTGATTTTACCATTCTAATGTTTTTATTAAATAATATGGTAATTGCCACATTCTCTCCTAAAACATTAGGTACATGTTACATAATTTATCTCTTTTAGTTACATAGAAAATATGTGAATTTTTTTTCTTGCCAAAAATCTTAAGGTTGTCATTTTTGTTTTTACAAGTAGTTCTAATTTGCCTATCTCGTTACATCGAAAATATGTGATTTTTTTTTTCTTACTATCTTAAGGTTGCAATTTTTTTTTTTACAAGTAGTTCTCTATATGAAAATTACTGGCTGACTTTAATGATTGACGATTGAGAATGTGGTAGAATGATGTTTGACCATTGAAAAAGATTTGACAGTTTGATGAATCCAATATAAAATAAATAAATAAAATATTAAAAGAATAGACATTTTTTCTACATTTCAATTAGAAAATATGTTTTACTTTCATATTATAAACCTCAAAAAAAAAAAAAAAAGAAGCAAAAAATTCAAAGATATTGCTTCTAATTTTTTCTAATTTTTCACTAATATGCGAAGTGTATAAATTATATTATTATTATTATATATAATACTTTATATAATATAATTTTTTATAATTTATATTTTCTATTGTTTTTCAATATATATATATATTTATGGTATTTTTTTATTTTAGATTACATAACATATTTTTTTATAATATTCTAATTTAATTTTATGAAATAAAATTACATTATATATTTAAATATTTTTAGTAAAATATGGAATATATAATACAATTAATATTTATCTATATTTATTTTTTAATTAATAGTTTCTATTACTTTTCAAAATAATTTTTATAATTAAAATTTTTATGGTATTTATTTTAAATTATAAAATATAATTTTCTAGAATATTCTTAATTTAATATTATGAAATAAAATTACATTTTATATATTTGACTATTTTAGAGCATAATATTATAATATTTCAATATTATATATTTAATATAATATTTGTTATGGTAATTTAGCATGAAAATCAAATAATAGTTAGCATACAACAATCCTTATATGGGACCCAAAACTATAACACTACACTTCAACACGCTTCTACAAACAATAAACAAACACTGCCATTAGTATAAACACTAAGATCGGTCGCTACCCACATAAACACCAGTAAAATTTTAAGTGCACAATTCCTTTGATCTAACAATTCATGGACAACAAATGTCACCTGGACACAATCTAGAACATTCCACAATTACCTTGGAATCCAACAAACTCCTTTGCAACAACTTTCATTTGAGGAATGTATACATCCGGTACACTCAAACAAATTTTCCATTCATTGTTACTTAAGAAACTGACTTCCAAAGCACCAAACTTCAAACAACTTTGACTGAAGAAAGATAGCAACACTATCAACACACCTTTAGATATGCAAGGCCTGAAGCCACTCTATAGAGAAACGCGACGCGAAGACATTTCTCCCAAACACCTCTGCAATACACAACTCACACACTATTGAACACAATTTCCTCTACACAAATGATCCAACATGCCAAAATTTGGATATAACACCTCAGAACACCTTTGATCAACATATCCAAAATGGATAAGCAAATATTCAATCTAGAAGAAATGTGGAGCAACATCGAAATTAACACTTCAACACACTATTTCCTCTTTTCATCAAATTTTCTCAAAAGCACTTGGAAACCAAGCACCACAAACACATCCATCTCTCTATTTTTTTGTCTATCTATACCTCTCTTTATTACTTATCTTTATCACCTTATTTCTCTCTCTTTCCCCCTCTATCTCTATCTCGCTATCTCTCCATCTCCCTCTCTATCTATATCTCATTATGTAGATACCTCTATCTCTCTCTCTCACTCCTCTCTCTATCTCTTTCTATCTATATGCTCTCTACATTTATCTCCCTATCCCTCTCCCTATACACCTATGCTGCCATTTTCCCTTCCTCTGTCTCTCTCCTCTTATTCACTCCATCCTCCATATCTTTATTTGTCCCTGTTTCTATCCTTATATCTATCTATCTATCCATATCTCTTCCTCTATCTCCACCTCCACCCTGTCCCTCCCATTCCATCCACCATATATCCCTCTTCCTCCACCTCTCTCCTCTTCCCCTCCCTATCCCCTATCTATATCTCCTTCTTCCCATATTTCTATGTCTATTTATTCCTCTTCCATTTATCTCTCTCTCCTTTCTATCCTTCTCAGTCTCATTCTCTCTATTTCCCCTCTTTTATCTCTCTCCTCCTTCACTATCTCTATCTTTATGTCCATTATTCTCTCTCCCCTCTCTCCCTCTTCCTTTTGTCTCTTTCATCTTCCCTCTATCTCCCTATCTCTCTCTATCTTTACTTCTACCTATATCTCTCTATATATATCTATTTGTATGTCCCTCTTCCTCTCTCGTTCTATATTCATCTCTACCTCCATTTATTTGTCCTCTTCCTCTCTCGCTCTATATTCATCTCTCCCTCTATATTCCCCCCCCCCTCCATCTCTAGAAATGTCTTCCTCTCTCTACCCATCCATCTCTCTACCTATCTCTCCCCCTCCCTCTTCATAGACCTTCATTGTCTTCTTGATTCAAAGGTTTTCTTTCACTCATTTTTAGAGACCTTTGTTGCACAGACAATATCATTTTCTAAATGGCCAAACCAATTGAACTCATGTAATACACAAAATTATGCAAAAATAAACTTAAATTTATCTTAAAATTCAACATTCCACCTCACCAGTACGTGCCATTGCACACCAAGGTGCGATTTATAGTTCTAATTTTAGATATAAATAGGGACTCATGTAAGATGTGATGCATATTTTTGGAATTTTTTCCAAGTAAAATAATTAATTACTGATTTTTTATTACAAATTTTAAAAAATATTAAAACTCCTTATGTCGACCACCTTATCTTGGTCAAACTTTATGAAATTCATTTTTTTAATCATTATAGTATGAAGCATAAAATATGGCGCATGTTTGGATTCAAAAAATATGATATTGTTTACAAGCTATAGATGTTTTCAATCAACCTATCAATTGGGACTGGTCACTTAATTCAAATAGAAAATGAATAAATAATAATAATTTATTAAATTCAAATGAAAGCATAGTTATATTGAATTGTTGGGCAGAGAATCTCCTTAAAACCTTTTTGTTTCATCAATTTTGGGAAAAAAAAAGTCGTCAGCCACATACCCTACACATACCCATCATATCGCCACTTTTTGGCCCATCATGATCCTACACATACCCTGATAGGTCACAATCATATTCTAAGGGAACCAAAAGGAAGAATTTGGAAAATGAGTTATCACATGACATGAGGAAGATCACACCACAAAATTTGAAGGTAGTGCTATTGGGGATATGGTGGAAGCATGGCTTACAGAGATGGAGAAGTTTTTCACAATAAAAATTACTCTAAGGTCACTAAAGCTGTATGGGGAGCATTTCAGTTGGTTGGTGAAGAATCTAACTAGTGGATGAGTAAGAAAATGGAGCTAGGGCTTGGTTCTTTAAGTCTCACATGGAATGAGTTTGTTGTGATTTTCCAAAAATGATGGTTTCCCCAACTCTTCTATGACTAAAAGCTCATTGACTTCCAAAATCTAAGGTAGGGTGATTCCTTAGTTAATGAATATTGGGAGAAGTTCACTCGACTTCTAAAGTACGTACCTATATACCAAAAAGACGAGTGATTTCCTATAAGAAATTTTATCATGGGTCTAAATGTGCAAATTAGTGGTGAGGTAGATGTTCGTGGTCTAGCTACAATGGATTTGGTGTACGAGAAGGCAATTAAGCAGGAACAAAGGATTTTGTCTATCTCAAACTACCAAGAGAGAAAGATAAAGAAGCTTGTTTGGTTGTAGAACAATCAAACTCCAAGGAATCTTGGTGAAGGTAAAAGTTATCAAAAGCAAGGGGATAGGATACCCCAAAATAATTGGAGTAAACCAAGGAGATATTGAAGAGGAAATAACAACAATTTTAACAACTACAAAAGTAATGCTGGTGGAAATGAAAGTAATTCTAGAAGACCTATGAAAAGGAGGGGACCAATGAAGGGATGCTTTACATGTGGTGGCGATCACTATGTGAGTAATTGTCCAAGCAAACCATCTAGGACAAAACCACATGGAAATTATCTTCCACCTCAGAAATTTGTGTTCCGATGAAGGATTCATGCTGTTGTAGATAATCGACAAGTAGAGTACCAAATAACTCCAATAGAAGTTTTAGGTACTTTGTCTGGAATTCCAATTTTAATTTTAATAGATATCGGTGCAACAAAAAATTTCATTTCTCCTAGAGTAGCAATTCAAATGTCTAGAAAATATGGCTACATGAAAAAGTATTGGGTTGTAGAATATGCAAACTAGATAAGAGCTGAAGTGAGTCAATGTCTATTCAAGGCAAGAGTTGAACTTCCAAGTTTCTCAATGAAACTAAATTTGTACATAGCTCCCTTAGGTTCTTATGGTGTCATCTTAGGGATGAAATGGCTATGGAAACATAGGAATGCTTAGATGATCTAGGTAGTTGGGTGTCAATACAAGGAACACCTAGAGAGGTTAAGTTATGACAGATATTTGTTGTGCAGATGCATAGGGCAAAGAAGAAAGGTTTCCAAATCTTTGCGGTAAAAATGGAAAAACTTGAGGAATCTAAGGAGTTCATTTCTCAAGATGATTTAGTATATTATGGACCTCAAGACTCCCAAGATGTCAAAGAAGGTGAAGTATTGGAATTTGGAAAAGTAGATATGGAAAAATATCCTATTTTATGGAAGTTTGAGGATGTATTTCTAGAAGAATTTCCTGGATTACCACCTAAGAGGATATTTGATTTCTCTATTGACATAGTACTAGGGTCATAACCTATATTGAAAGTACCTTATAGGATGACCACAAAAAAATTAATGGAGTTAAAGACACAACTAGAAGAGTTGTCTAAAGGATTGATAAGACCCAGTGTTTCACTCTAGGGAGTGCCAATGATCTTTGTTAAAAAGAAGGATGGTACATTGCGCTTATGTATTAATTATCGGTTGCTTAATAAAGCAACGATAAAGAACAAGTATCAATTACCACGTATCAATGATCTTTTCAATTAGATGCAAAGAGTGGTGGTATTTTTAAAGATTGTTTTATGTTTTGGATATCACCAACTAAGAATCAAGGATGAAGATATTTACAAAACTGGTTTCAGAACTAGATACATACATTATGAGTTCACAGTTCTACCATTTGGACAGAAAAATGCACCGGCCACATTCATGAACCTAATGAACAATGTATTTAGAGACTGTTAGATAAGTTTATTTTGGTCTTCTTGGATGACATCTTAATTTAATCCAATAATGAAGAAGAACATCTCATGCATCTAGAGATTGTTCCCCAACGATTGAGAGAGAAAAATTTATATGGAAAACTCTCAAAGTGTACCTTCTTCCAAAAAAAATTACAATATTTGGGTCACGTAATTTTAGCATATGGTATTTCATTTGATTCAGCGAAGATAAAAGTAGTGTTGAAGTGGCTGGTTCCCAAGAACGTGTTGGAAGTTAGAAGTTTTATGGGTTTGGCTAGGTATTACAGTAAGTTTATTGCAAACTTTTCAAGGATATATTTTTCCATCACATCATTACAAAGGAAGGGGACTAAGTTTGAGTGGTCTGAGAAGTGTCAAGCAACATTTGATCAAATTAAGGATAGATTGACCACCACACCAATACTGAAGGTACCAGATCCAGATGGTTACTTTATAGTTATTACAGATGCATCTAGAGAAGGATTGGGTGGAGTATTGATGCAAGAAGGGAAATTAATCTCTTATGAATCTAGGAAACTAAAGCCCTATCAATAGAATTATGCTTCGCATGATTTAGAGTTAGCAACAATTGTCCATGTGTTACAGATGTGGAGACATTATTTATTAGGAAAACCATTTGAGATGAAGACTAATCACCATGGTCTAAAGTATTTATTTACCCAACCCAATCTAAATGCATGACAAGGGAGATGGTTGGAGTTGATATCCGACTATGATTTCAATATCAGTTATATCAAGGGAAAACAAAATTAGATTGTCAATGCCTTAAGTCATAGGAGCCATATCTCCTCTATGATTTCAATCCAAATTGACTTTAAGTAACAAGTGTTGCAAAAATATAAAGGTGATGAGTTCTATAAGAAAGTTAAGCAAGCACTCATGGATGATCCACAAGATCGAAGGTACAAGGGATATCACTTTGAACCTAATGGATTATTGAGATCTAAGGGAATAATTTATGTACCTAACATCGAGGAATTAAGGAGCATGGTATGGAAAGAAGTTCACAATGCACCGTATTCAAGACATCTAG
The DNA here is from genome assembly GCA_007258455.2 of Sequoia sempervirens. NCBI lineage: Eukaryota > Viridiplantae > Streptophyta > Pinopsida > Cupressales > Cupressaceae > Sequoia > Sequoia sempervirens. The sequence continues at coordinate 2,312 of VDFB02343674.1, read as the reverse complement.
GTGTAACAAAGATGTTAGCCGATGTAAAGCCATTATATTTTTGGAAGGGTATGAAAGGGGATGCAGAAAAAATTGTAGCATGTTGCTTAGAGTGCCAAAGAGTGAAGGAAAAGTATCATCATCGTGCAGGTCTATTATATATCTGCATGAAGTTCCAAAAAGTAAGTGGCAAGTTATTAGCATGGATTTTGTGCAAGGTCTCCTTATGTCTAGGAATAAACATAATGTCATTATGGTAGTGGTTGACAAGCTCACTAAGGTAGCTCACTTCATACTAGGGATCTGACTGATGGAGCTCCTATAATAGCACAAAATTTTTATTCAAGAGATATTTAGATTACATGGGATTCCTGAAAAGATCATTTCTGATAGGGATCCTAGAGTAACATCTAGGTTTTTGAAAACCTTATTTTATGCACTTGGAATGAAGTTGAATATAAGTTATGTTTATCATCCAGAAACGGATAGACAAACATAAAGGGTGAACCAAGTTTTAGAAGGCCTACTAAGGATGTATTGTATGGATCAACAATACAAGTGGGAGGATTACCTACCTTTGGTAGAGTTTGCATATAATAACTCTTATCATTCTGCAATCAAGATGACACCATTTGAAGCATTATATGGTAGGATGTGTCAAACTCCTATAAGCTAGGATAAGTTGGAAGATAGGATAAGATTTGGGCCAAAGATGCTATCAAAAATAGAGGAACAAGTTGAAATTATCAAGCAGAGGTTAGCAACAGATAATGATAGGCATAAAAGTTACGCTAATTCTAAACATGTACCTAGAAATTTCATAGTAGGGGATAGGGTATTGTTGAGAGTAAAGCCTTACAAGAGTTCTATCAATTTTGGAAATTCATCCAAACTAGCTTTGCACTACATTAGACCTTTTGAATTTCTTGAAGAAATCAACCCTTTCACATATAGGATTGTCTTGCCACCAGCTCTTGCTTGGATGCATAACGTCTTTCATGTCTCGTATCTTAAGAAGTATACACAAGGCAATACTCATGTTATTTATTGGAATGATTTATAGGTACAAGACCCAGGGGTGGTAATGATCGAGCCTCTCAAGGTGCTCGAAACATGTAATATCTACTTGCAAAACAAAGAAGTTTTGCAATGCAAGGTCTAGTGGGATTAATATGTAGAAGATTCTACCACATGGAAAGACTATGCTGAAATAAAGTAGAAGTTTCCACAAGCCTTGATAGATTTTGAAAACTCTTGAAAACAATGATGTTTTGTGATGTGTGCTTTATGTTATGATCATATTTGATACTTAAAAATCACCGAGGACGATGATTCACAAGGGGGGAATTTGTTACACCCTGTGTGTTATTATCTATTTACTATTACCTAGTTTGGTAAATTGCTTCAATAAATGTGAATGTGTTTTATTTATGAATTCTAATGGAAATACTTTGAATGAATGTTTGATTCAAGTAAATTATTTATGATTCAGTATATGAAATATATAATGTGAATATGACATGTATGTGAGGTACATGAAGCATTGATTTGGCTAACTACTATTATGGTGAACTAAGTTGAATACAGGAACAAGTTCAAGCCTCCAAAAGAGAGGGGAAGTATCAGTCGAGAGAATAAATTGGTTCGGTAACCTTTAAATTCGGCCTTACTAATCTTTCACACTCACACCCTAGTTGGTCTTAGTTAAGTCAAGTCGATTTGGGTAATGGGTAAGTGATCTTTTGTTTTGATTATGAATGTTTATGTTGATTTGCAATCTCATTTTATGATCATTTGGAATGAGGGATGTAATGAAGTCTTGAAGTTATGTTGAAGTCCTTCCTCGAGTGTTTACTTTTATATTGCTGAGATATATGCATTTAATGTATATACATGTATATATGTACATGTCTAAGGTAAACTCATTCATGTGAGTAAATACGTAGTGAGTATACGAAAGTAGACGTACCTATGCATGCTCATGGGCGGATTTGTATATATATATGTATATACATTCCATGTATATATGTTGATCGAGGAAATTGAATGTATGAGTGTTTTATAAAGATATTAAAATGGAATTACGTATATATGTGTGTGTGTGTAAGTTGATATATATATATAGGTTAATATTGTAATATAGTAATATAGTAATATAGTAATATATATATATATATATATGTGTAGGTTGATATAGTAATACATATATGTATATATGCGCGCGCGTGTGTGTAATATTATTCTTTATATCTATATATTATATAAATACATTTGTTAATAAAATGTATTTGGTAAACTTTATGAAATGAATATATATATATATATGTGTGTGT
>VDFB02343673.1:0-97107 GCA_007258455.2 Sequoia sempervirens | reverse complement strand
TGGCAATAGATATAAATGGTTTAGGTAGTCCCCCTAAAATCTCAACCACCAAATGATGAGGAGAAGCATCACTCAAGTGATTTTATGCCAAACAAGGACTTAATGCGGTCCCCCATACATCTTCTACATATGGTAAGATGGCCCTACCCTTTGATAAAGAGATTGGTTGGATAACCCCATAAAAATAGCCTTCCTGAGCTTAGTATTATGTCCTACACACTTATACTTCAATATAGTGGCTACTACCTACATGTATGAAAATTCCTAGCCTAGTATGCTATATTGGATCACACTAAACTAGCAGTGTAAACAATGGCTACTTACACTACTTTGGCCAAAGCTTCATATATAAAAGTGTCATCTCTTCACCCACTAACCTTTGCTAGATTTAGATTTTGACCATTCAAATACTACGCATATGCAATTCCCTCCTTTGGGTAATCTTTAACCCTAGGAACAACCTATTCCCTTTATATGACTATAGCAATTCTACCAAGTAATTGCTACATAAGCTATTTCCTTCATTGGATAATCTAATCCCAAGGTAACCTATGAACTCTCTATAGATCATATTATGCAAATAACTTGAAAAAAATACTTCACAAGCTACTTTAAGCTTCTTCTTTCCCTAGTATATAATACTAATGAACACATTCACTCCTTATTATGGAGTATGTACAAACACTCAAATAAGGTTCACAAGAATTAAGTGCAATAATATTCTTTCATTTCTATAAAAGTAAACATAACTTTCCTTACTCTATCAAATCAATGCATTTTACCACACAAGTCAAACATTAACACTCAATCTTTCCAAAGCATATAAAGAATAAGAGAGCATAATTAACATGCCTATTAAATGCTAATTCCAATTGAACAAACTGACTTCCCAGCTCAATTCCCTCCAAGATCTGTTTGATGAATCTTCAACAATTCTCCAAACCCACTCATAGAAATTCTCACAATAACTCTCTTAACTTTCCTCACAAATAAACTCTCAACTCAAAATAAGAATATCTCAAATAAAAAGGAGTAGAATGCAAGTGAATTGTGCATTCAAATGAGGAAATCATCTCCCTTATTTATACTAAAACATGAGAATTTGCAGCCTACAAACAAGCTATGCTCAATGACACTTCTCGGCTTTCAAGATTGACTCACCAAACAAACATAGTAGATGGTAGAAAAAATCAATGCCTATCAAACACATGTATAGCCATGGAAATGAGTCACCTTATTTCTCAATACAACAAGAGAATTTTTTAGAAATGAAAGGTAATGGTCTCCTACAAGTCGACTTATTTGGCCAGTTGCATGATTGACCATTTTATGTTTGCACATGCTTTACCAACTGGAAATCGATTTGCAGGTTAAAGACTTCTACTTGAATTACACAATTCATACTTTGGCACCATCAAATCGCAATGTTTCCTATCTTTTGGTTCATTTTTTTCTCAAATGACCAAGTCAATATTCTATTTCATGTGTTTCAAATAGTTTGACTTTGTCTTGTTTAAATATTCAACATATAGCATTGGTTTGGCTTATGCTTATAGCATTGTTATTTACTTTATATGGCACATTGGATTATTAACTCACCACCTTAACTTTATGTGCAGCTTTATATTTTGTATGATTTATTCTTTAATCATATGTCATGCATGTTTTACAATTATCAACACATTACATGCAAAGTTTATAAGCACGGCTTTGTAAAATCTTTGTGCTATTATAAGTAATGTCATATTGGTCAGTGTAGGACCATGGGGTTCCAAACTAGGCCCTTAAGTGGAAATGAAAATTCAGAAAAGTAGAGTTAGGAAACTTGAAATAAATATTTGAATAGGTTATTAACATAATTTGAAAAATATGTAACAACAAAATTTGTAGAAAATTGAATGTAGTTTCTAAGTTACTAGTCCTCTTTTAGAAAAAAATATATCTATTTGGTGAAATTTTGAAATTTCAATATAGTAGTGTATACACCTAAAATCGGTCAAGACAATCAATTAATTAAATACCAGTTATTTAATTAATAAATATTTTATTTCATCTACTTATAAATAAATTCTAAATTTATTTATATAGTTCACACTTTTCTAATTCTACCATCTAATTAAATAAACAAATTTCAATAGTTTGTTTTATTTAGTTAATAATCTTCTCACTAAATTTAAACTCCCAATTTGAATTTAGGCACATGTCTACAACTTTTCCTCTTGCCACATCATCAAGTGTCACATGAATTTAAATATGTCTAATATTTAAATGGGAATTATCCTCAACCAATTCCAAAACAAATTTTGGACACTTGGCTCTTTCACACATTTTATTCCCTCATACACTTGGCATGTTGTTCACAGTCAAGGGAACATCCTCCATGATTCTCTCTAAATTCTTCCATCTCCACCATTCATCTCTCATCCTAAAATCTTGATCGTTGATTCTTGCCACATCACAAGATGCTTTGGAAATCCTATAATACAAGCCCATTCTACAGCATTTTGCAATCCCATCTTTGAGTAAATTTACTATGCAAAAATCGTATTAGAGAATTTGAGCAATTTAGCATTTAACATCTGAGCATTGTAGAATCATTTTAGTTTAGTATCTTGGCTTAGTTTAGTATTGACATTTCTATTATTATTTTAGTCTTTATACAACATTTGCATCATAGTATTTAGCATCATATCCATTTGTCATATCACCATTATCATTTGCAACATTCAATATCATGGAATTATAGCATTATTATACAACTTATTAAATCATGTAGGAACTTAGATTCTTGCATTCTATAGCATATCATTTCTTAGGTTGTCATCCAAATAGTCATAGTGCAATATACAAATTTGAGAGAACTAATGATTTAGAGGATCCTTGACAATATAGAACAATGGAATGATTTTGGAGGATTTGCTTTGCTTGCAATTAGAATAGTTTTATGATTCAAATCTCTAATGTAATATATTTCATTGCTTGTGTGATTTTTTTATTCATATACACATTTTACCTCACACATAAATTAGCACCCATCGTGGGGCCCAACCCCATTTTTAACAATTTCTAGAAAAAAATTCATGAACAGGTTGGACATGAACTTCTTTTAGCGTGACCGTGAGTTCTTGCAGTGCATACGAAACATATTTTAGCACATCCGGTTCCTGTTACAACACATACATCTTATCTTTTGGCACATCCAGCTCACCTTTTAGTGCATACAGGGAGTCTTTTAGTGCATTTGGTTGATATTTTAGCACACATAATAGTTTTTCTAGTGAATGGGGTAGTTCTTTTAGTGCATTGGAATGATATTTTTGCGCATCATGATGATTGTTTTAGCGTATCTGGGTAATTTTACAAAATCTCAAAATTCCAATAACTAATTGATGTTTTCTACTTGTAGGTACTTTTATACGTTGGTCAAAGACAATCTTATGCAACTACTAATGATGTACATGCAAGGGCTGGAGGTGTTTTATTATCTTCTTTTAATTAAATTAGGAACCTAGTTTAATTAGAAGGTTAAAGAACCACTTGTCTTTTGTGTTTGAAGTGATAGGCCTATGCTCTCCCCTTAACTGGGTGACCAGAATGTCAGACTCACTATTTTATGCTTTGTTAACACCTTTAGAAGGCTTTCCATAGTGGGAAAAAGTACTCACCCTATGGGAATGACCTAAGTGGGAACAACTAAAGCCAAGTTTTCCAACCCACTATAATCAAAAGTGAATTTAGGGAAAGTCCGCAATTCGACGGTAGTGTGCAAGATAACCATCCCCAAAGCCTTTGTTCTAAAGGTTGGGAGGTCTCTTGAGGGAGTTTATCTATTGTCGCACTGAACATAAACCCTTATTATGAACCTTAGTGTAGAAGCCAACTGAGTCAGTATCCAAACACTTCTAATATCACAGTGCAAGGGGAGGGAAGAATCTTCCCCCTAGATACTCACCATATAACCATCAGGGATTACTGGCCAAAAGTGGAGGATTTGAATTTGGTTAAGATCTAGGAAAGGAAAAAATACGGGCGCCCTCTAGGGGGCGACACGGCTGTGTGAGTTTACATGGTTCTAAGATGTGATTTGTGGTATTTTAAGTGACCCTTGAGAATAGAAAAGTGCTTGAATTGTCTTCTCTTGTGTTATACCAATGGAAATCAAAGGAATTGGACCAAATTCTTGAATACACACTCAATTTTTAGTTCCTAGGTGGAAACAATTGTTGGAAAACTTGTTGTGTTTGAGGTCATAATTCACGAAAGTCATCCATTTAAAACACCCAATTCCCATAATTCACAAACTAGAAACCAAGAAAAACTCATTGTTCAGAAGATTATATCCCTAGAAACACCCAGATTCAAAGATCAAAAGAAAAATAACCAGAAAGAGTTGCAAAAACATTGAATATTTCTAGATTAGCACATCCACACTTTGCTTCAGCACATACACTACTTTTTCTAGTGCATCTGAGACTTTTTTCAGTGCATACATCCTTTGTTTTAGTGCATACCTAGCTTTTTCTGGCTCATCCATTCTATCCTCCAGCGCATTTGTAGATCCTTTTAGCACATTCACTTCCAGAATACCTAGTTGAAAGCACACTTAGAAGGGGAAGTCTAGTGCATCACTGGCCTTTTCTATCGTATTTAGTCTATTTTCTGGTGCATCTGAGTCATCCTTTAGCGCATTGAGTCCAGCTTTTAGCACATTCGGTGTATTTTCCAACGCATTTGGTTTATCTTTTAGCACATTGAGTCAATTTAATAGCACATCCAACCTATTTTTCAGCACATCCACTGCATTTTCTAGCATTTATGTGTAATCTTTTAGCACATCTAGGCTCTGGTTTAGCGCATCAAGTAAATGCAAAACTAGACAGTTAAATTCATCCCCTATTCGACAGTTTGAACCAGAATTCATAATCTTTTCATAACATAATTATTCCTCAGGTATAATAGAGTCTTAAACTTGTTGAAATTGACATTTGCAAGTGGAATTATTCAAACTAAACCAAGATCTAACACCTCAAAGTATCTAAATCATCAAACTTATCCTACCTCGGATTGTTAAGCCAAGTTTCATCATCAAGATTTGTCATCCTTTGATCATGAAACAAAGTTGTATAATCAGATTAAACTTAGTCTCATCAATAGAATTTGTCATTCTAATTGACTTTGTTTTCATCCTTGGCACTCCTCCAAACAAAGATCAAAATTTTAGTTAAATAATAACAATTGTATGCCCGTTCAAACAAGATTACAAAAGCAAAAACTCAAGGAAAAAGAACTTGAAACACAAAACATCGAAACTCAAAACACAATGGTTGAACCTAAAGAAACTCCATTTCATAATATCCACAACACTAAAGGTGAGGAAATAACTGAGGAAGACATCCAGCATGCTCAACAAGATCCAAATCTCCATAAGTTCTTAGAAAATATTTTTGAAAGGGATGGAGAAAAATACTTACTAATGTTGGCTAATCAAGGTATCAAAATTCCACCTGACTTTGATGAGAATAAATTGAAAGCACCTCCTAAAAATCCTAAAAATGATTCACAAAATACAGAACAATTGATTGCATTAACTCATCAAATGAAAAACCTCCAACAACAAATTCTTGACATGCAAAGAGGAACCTCAAAAAGATACTTGTTGCAAGATATTTTCCCATATCCTTTTGATCAAAGTGTCAACATGATTCCTCTTCCCAAACATTGTGAATTCCCAAAGTATGATAAATACAATGGTAAAACCAATCCAATAGATCATGTGAGGGAGTTTAGAACCATGATCATTGAGTTTGCACATGAAGAAACTTATTTGATGAGATTGTTTCCACGAAGCCTAGGGGGACAATGCTTGGAATGGTTCTCCAAACTTGCACCACCAATTAAAACCTTTGAAGAGTTGGTTAAAAAATTCATCACCCAATACTCCTACAACATCCAACATGAGATAATAATGAAAGACCTTTGCAATACAAAACAGAAAAAGGGTGAATCATTCCTCATATTTTTGAAAATATGGAGAAGATTGTTTGCAATATATTCTCATCCTATACCTGAAAAGGAAAAGATGGAAATCTTCATCGACAACCTAAATGATGAGATGAGTTATAGACTTGAATTACAATTTCCACCTACCTTTGAGAAAATTATTGAAAATGGAATCAAAATTGAAGAATCCTTGGTAAAGAGAGGAGTCTTAAAAATTTACAATGAGAATTAACAACTCAGCAAGCTCTTCCAACAATTACAACAGCGGTGATAAACCAAAGTTTTGGCAAAGAAACAAAAATGATGGTAACAATGATGGTGCAGCTAAAACACAAAATGTAAAACCACTATTTAACCTGATAGTAGCTACCACCAAAACCCATAAAAAAAATCATCCAACCAGCAATCAAAACAACAATCAAGGTAATACAGAATCTAAAATACCACCATATCGAACATCCTCAAATCGAAGAATATTCGCACCTTTGGGAAAATCCTTAGAATCAACATTAAAGGAGCTTCTTGAAGCCAAGATTATCACATTACCAAAGGCAAGAAATTGGGAACCACAATTTAAACCTTCATCGTGGAATGATGCACATTATTTTGACTTTCATAGAAACAAAGGACATAAAACCAATGACTGCATGCAACTAAAACATTTGATACAAGACTTGATTGATAACAATAAAATATTTGTAGAGGGACCCCAAACGAACAATGATCATGGAGCATTCAAGAACCCTCTACCAAACTACGAAAAGGGGGAGTCCTCATCATCAAACACCAAAGGAAAAAATGTGAACTATGTTTATGATTCTACCATTCATTATGTTGAGGTAGTTGAAAATCAAACCAAGGACATTGAAATCAAGGGCCAAAGAAACATTGTTACAGCTGAAACCCATCTTCATGACATCCACACCAAATCACATCAAATTAATGGCATCATACCAATAAATCTGATCACAAACATTGCTGCAAGTGAAAATAAAATTAATGTCACTAAATTAAGAGAGAAACAAGATCAGCAACTAGTTGACCAACACAACCACAAGAGGGAAACCTAAGGTAACATTGAAAGGGGTTGCCTCCTTTACATCCAAAACAATTGATGCCCCTACAACTCAATACAACATAGTTGACCAATTGCAGAAAATACCAACTCAAATATCAATATTGGAACTCCTCAAGATTTCACCAGCTCACAAGGAAATTTTAGAACAAGCTCTAGTAGCCACCATAGTACCAAACAACCTGGAAGTTTTCCAATTTCAAGCTATGGTGGGACACTTGACCACACCTCATTACCTATCATTTTTTGAACATGATGATGTATCAATCAACCATCCACAAAATGTTGCCCTTGACATTGAGGCTCTAATTCACAAACATCGGGTCAAACATGTTCTAATAGATGGTGGAGTTGGCCTAAATATCTGTACTTTAAAACTTATTTGTGCACTTGGATATTTTGAAAATTCCATTGATGCTAGAAGAAAAATCACTATCAAAGCCTATGATGATGAAAAGAGATCTTCCCAAGGACTAATTGTGTAACCAATTCAAGTGGGACCAGTTGTAAAAGACATAGTATGCCAAGTGTTAGACAAGGAGTTGACATACACCATACTCTTGGGACATCCTTGGATTCATGAGATGCAAGCAGTGCCCTCAATGTATCATCAATGTTTGAAATTTCCTTTCAATGGGAAAGAAATCACCATTTCAGCTGATTCCAACAATCCACAATATTGTAACACACTCAAAACAACCCAAGATACTTTTGTGCCACACAACATGGAAACTACAACTCCTAGTTCATCCAACAATGAAATACAACTAAATTCCTTGTCAAAATGGGTTGAGAAAAAGGACCAATCAAAGGATAAGGGTATCAGTTATTCTACTATATCAAGTAAGGAAAGTCAATCGAGTTCTTTGTCAAATCAACTTGAGGAAAAGGTTCAATCAAAAGACAAAGGCGTTGGTGATTCTACTCCATCAGATCACGAATCACAACTAAATTCCTTATCAAAATAGGTTGAAAAGATCCAATTGAAAGACAAAGGCATGGGGGAATACTCATTTGAACAATCATTGTGTCTATCACAACTCTTATCTTCTCCCAAGTCATATGGGCAGCCATCCACATCAAGGAAACAATCTTCACAACCAACCACACTCTTTGATGGAAATTTTGTAAAAGCAAGCACCTTAGTGGATGAATCGGAGGACAAAGATGTCTTAAACTGGTTGTACAAAGATGAAGAATCATCACAAGCATCAACTTCCAACATGTTAACTAAACCATATGGTAAAGGTTTTACAATCCTAGAGAAGATGGGATATGATGGAAAAGGTCCTACCGGAAAAATAAAATAGGGTATCATGGAACCACTACAACCTATCATAACCAATTCAAAGGACAAAACAGGACTAGGATACAAAGAAGAAACCAGGCAGCAGGTTGTTGAGAGAATCCTTCAATTGAGAGATATTTCTTAAACGAATTCTAATGAATATGGATGGGATTCTCTCTCTAAAGAATCTTGTCATGATAAGGAAATTGATGTGATACAAAAGTATGCACCAACACATATGGAGGGATAGAGCTCAAGTTCTAGACCACTTGAAATTGGATCACAGCATATCGATGACTCAAGTGAAGATGATCAAACTTCGAGTGAGATAGATACTTTGGAAGAGAGTAACATCATAGACCTTGATATTGCTATTGAACACTTTGACAATGTTTCCATCATGACACTCACCCATTTTGACCTTAGCCAATTTGATGATTCCTTGCCATTGGTACACCTCGAACTAATTGACTGGGACCAAACTAAGTTGCTTGATCTACCTACCTTTCCAAATGATGATGCCATTGTGAACTTCCTTTTCTCTAACAATCCTGAAACATGTTCCATCATTGAATCTCATAACAAAGTTTCAGACAAGGGGAGTGCCAAATCTCTCAGTTGCAAAACAATGATCTAATGGTGAAAACCATTTAATGGCAGTATTAGATCAAGAAAAAGTAAAAATAAAGAGCACATCTAATGGTGAAAACCTCTCCGAGGCACTGAAATATGGGAGATTTAACACTCTTCCCGAGCACTATCATGAGAGATCTCCAGTGTTGATTGAACCCACACAATCTATCAACATTAGCACAACTGAAACGGTCAAGACCCTACATCTAGCAACATGCATGATAAAGGAAGAAAAACCAAGCTTCACTAAATTTTTTGAAGAGAAGCAAGTCAACTTTTCTTGGTCCTACGCTAACATGCTAGGCATAGATCCAAAACTTATCATGCATCATTTATCTCTACCACTTGGAGTAAAGCCAATGAAGCAAAAATTGAGAAAAATAATCCTCATATCGCCTTTTTGGTGAAAGTTGAATTGAAGAAACTATTGGATGTGGGATTTATCCAACCTATTGATTATGTTGAGTGGATATCAAACATTGTACCAGTTTCAAAACTCGACCATAGCATCAGGATATGTACAGATTTTAGATATCTCAACAGGGCTTGTCTAAAAAATGGTTTTCCTTTACCCAACATTGACATCATTGTAGACTTGATAGTTGGACATGAAATGTTATTATTTATGGATGGATTTTCAGGTTATAATCAAATTAAGATAGCACTCGAAGATCAAGATAAAACAACCTTCACATGTCCTGAGGGTACTTTTTGCTAGAATGTAATGCCTTTTGGATTGAAAAATGTTGGAGCCACATATTAGAGAGTGATGACCACCATCTTCTATGACATGATCCACACCTTTATGGAGGATTATGTAGATGACTTACTGGAAAAATCATTCACTAGAGAAGGACATTTGGAAATTCTAGACAAAACCTTCACCAGATTGGAGAAATTCAATGTGAGGTTAAATCCCAAGAAATGTGTATTTGGCGTGACATCAACTAAACTTTTAGGATATATAGTATCAACTAAAGGCATTGAGGTGGATCCTATGAAAGTCAAAGCCATCATGGAGATTCCTCCTCCTAAGAATATCAGCCAACTCAGATCCTTATAGGGATGATTCCAATTTATTAGGAGGTTCATCGCACAACTGGTAGATAAAAATCATCCTTTCAATCACTTACTACATAAGAATGTTTCTTTTAAATGGGATAAAAAAATGTGAAGCAACTTTAATCAACTGAAACATTATCTGATGTCTCCACCCATACTGGTACCGCCAACTGAAGGAAAACCATTATTACTCTACATTGCAACAATTGAAGTATCTTTGGGTGCTTTACTAGCACTAGAAGATTTTGCGGGAAAAGAAAGGGCTATTTATTACATTAGCATAACTTTGAATCGCTATGAGATCAACTACACATTTATTGAGAAATCTTGTTTGGCGGTAGTATTTGCTACTCAACAACTATGACACTACATGTTGACTCACACCATCAAACTCATAGGTAAAATTGATCCATTGAAGTATCTACTCAGGAAAGCTACCTTGATAGGAAGACTAGCCAAGTGGGTAATGATATTGAGCGAGTTTGATATCTAGTATGTGGACAGGAAAGCAATCAAAGGTCAAGCCATAGCAGATAAACTAGCTGAAGAACCATTACAAGATAATCATCCAATGAGCATTGAGTTTCTAGATGTCGATGTCCTAACAGTATCAACACAACAGTGGATGTCATATTTTGATGGCTCTTACATGCTACGTGGATCAGGCGTAGGAATCTTATTTTTCATGCCTCAAGGACAAATCATTCCAAATTCATATAGGTTAATGTTTCCCTACACTAACAACACAGCTAAGTATGAATCATTGATCATTGGAATCAAAGTGGTAGTCAAATGGAAGATCATAGAGTTGCACGTCTATGGTGATTTCGAACTAGTCATTAATTAGGTGAATGATGATTACCAGACAAAAGATGATAAATTGATGTTGTATAAAAGAATGGTTAATGACTTAAAAATTTACTTTTTGGAGATCAAATTTGAGCATATTCCAAGAGGCAACAATAAAGATATTGATGCTATGGCTACCATTGCCTCTCTCTTACAAACTCCTGAGAAATGAGTCTATTATGAGTTCATGGTGGAACAACTGTTTAACCCTACCTATGATAACTCTAAATCCCAAGTCATATACCATCTAGTTGAAGCTGATGCTTATATCTATGGGAAAATCTACACCTATTTAATAGACAATACTCTACCACTAGATTTATCTCGAAACCAAAAACAAAACTTTATTCGAAAAGCAACTCAACATACCTTGATAGCCAATGTACTTTATTGATGAGGTCTTGACGGTACTCTTCTTTAGTGTCTTGAATGTAACGAAGCTGAAACCGCTTTATGTGAGGTTCATGAAGGTATTTGTGGCACACATTCAAGTGGCCTAACTTTAGCTAAAAAAACTCCTACATTTTGGGTATTATTGAATGAATATGCAAAAGGATTCATTTCAATATGTCAAGAAGTGCCAAAAATGTCAAATTCATGGAAACCTAATACAAGCACCAGCACAAGAATTACAACCATTCACATCAACATGGTCTTTCTATCAATGGGGATTGGATCTTGTAGGTAAAATACATCCATCTTCATCAAATGGACACAAGTTCATCATCATAGCCACAGAGTATTTTATGAAGTGGATTGAAGCGGTTCCCCTAATCGCCATCACAGGAAAAAAATTGCATCCTTCATCCTGAATTATATTATCTGTCGGTATGGCATTCCTCAATCCATTGTCATGGATAACAGAAGACTTTTCAAGAATCGGGATGTCCAAGAACTTTTTGAGTGGTTTCATATCCAACATCGATTTTCTACACCTTACTATCCTCAAGGAAATGGCCAAGCAGAGGCCTCAAACAAAACCATCCTAAAAATCCTAAAGAAAACCATCAACGATACTGGACGTGATTGACATATTCAACTAAACCCTACTTTATGGGCTTATAGAACCAATATCCACACCCCGACAGGAGCTACACCCTATGCTCTAGTCTATGGATTAGAGACCATTCTGCCTATTGAGGTTGAACTACCATCACTCCATGTGTCACTAAAGGGGATCATTTCAGATGAATTTTATCGAGTGTCTAGGCTACAAGAGTTGAAATTGTTGGATGAGCGTCGTTAGCAAACAGTTGATCACTTGAAAGCCTATCAACAGAGGATGTCACGAAGTTACAATCACAAGGTCAAACCAAGAAAATTTTAGGTGGATGACTTGGTCCTAAAAGAAAATTCTTGTAATCAACAAGACAAAGAAAAGAAAAGAAAATTTGAACCAAATTGGCTAGGTCCCTTTGTCATTGTATCAGTCTTTGGATCAAGAGCCTATCAGTTGTCTACACCTGAAGGGGATTTTTTTAATGAACCACTCAACAGTCTACATCTCAAGAAATTCTATACCTGACGCATCTAGCGCATCGGTAAAATTCCTAAAAAAATACAAAAAACATCAGAAAATGTCCCAAAAAAAATGGTTGCCTTGATGAAAACCTAACAAACAGACGTCTTGGTGACAACAAAAAAATCAAAAAAAGAGAAAAATACAAAAAAATCAAAAAAATCATAAAATATGAAAAAGTGCAATAAAAACTAGTGAGAACTTGGCAATAGGCGCTATTTGTGATAGGTTATCTTTTCCATCTATTTGAGCATGCCAACCATTCGCTTTCGCCATTCACTTTTTTCCTCAATCTTCCTATCATCAGAAAGCCTCATGTACATATCCTGGCATCGCGGTCGTGTCTCACCCTAGACTGGGGGCAATAAACTTTAAGCTTATACCAATAGACAAACAACTATCAAACAATGCAACAAACAAAATGATCATAGTGTAACCCAACATTGAACATCAATAACAAACATGAACACATCAACCATCCACATCAAATAGCCAAATCATTCAAATCAAAGTAAACTTTAAATGGATGATGTTCATTCTGAATCACGGCTTTATCATGCTAGCATGAATGTTTGACTATTGTACTTTCATTTCTGTTATCATATCTCCAGAGCACCTCAATGATGTATTGAACTAGAGGATCTAGGAAGGAGTATAATTTTTATTTGTCTTTTGTCTGTGAGTTGATCATTACTACTATGCAAATTTTCATGAGATGTTCTCTACAAAGTATCACTGATGACATTCTGAATTTGCATAGGAAAACAATTAACTCTTGTCTATTTATGCGATAAATGCTCAAGTCATCTCAGTTCAATTATACCAAGATTCTTGTGTTACCTTGCAATATCAAAAACCATGGAAGTAATACTCAAGTCATCATGGTCTAATTATACCATTGATGTTTGTACTTAATTTCAACATTTTAAAAGCTCAATGATGATAAAAAGTATGACAAAACGGTTGTTACAATGACAACATTTGCATATTAGATCTGCATGATTAAGTTAGATTGCATCCATATTAGTTTTGCATCTCTATTTATGGGTTTTCCAAGGTTGGAACATTTTTCAAAATGATGTTATATCTATCATTAATGGATTGAGTACATTTGAAATTAACCAAAAAAATGTCATTCTCATATAGTGGCATAATCATTTGCAACATTAGAAATCATTCTCATATCATATATACATTATCACAGCATTCATCCATCCATGCATTACATCATAATATCCACATCAAAAAACAAAAAAAGAAGTGCATTGCATCTCACTTGCATAATAAAAATCATTTCATCTATTATTAATGGATTAAGAAAATGGTCCATTAAGAAGATTGAAAGACATATCTAGTAGAGTAATATTTCCAAGAAGAAAAAGTTGTTGAGGAACATGACTAGTAAGTAAGTTTCCCTATAAAGATATAATGCCATTGTTATGAACATCAGAAACCAGTAATGAAGATAGATTTTCCAGAGTGTATGGAATACAACCTATGAATTTGTTATTACTCAAATCCAAGACTAACAAAGGACTAACTGGATCAGCATAATCATCACATGAATGTACATAAACATCACACATCATTTGCATAATTGAGTCCATCTCACATAGCATAAAACATCATCCATAAAGCATATAGAATCATTAATCATGCATTATCATATCATCATTGCATACATCACATAATCATTACATAAGCATCATATAAGCATCACATAATCATCATATAAGCATCACATAAGCATCATATAAACATCATAAACGCATAGAACTATGCACCATCATACAATCATTCCATCCATCCATTCACTTGTGCATTAACATCATCCATTCATTACATCATCTATTTGCATTAGAAAAGTACAAAAACATAAAATGCATCACATTTCAATGGCATAATAAGATCCATCACATGTATCATATAAGCATCATTCATAAAGCATCATAGAATCATAACACATGTTTCATCAGTTGCATCCATAGCATATCATACCATCATCATATAGAACATCATATAGCATATATAATAGAAATTAAATGCATCCATCATAGCCATCCATCATAGTCAACACATATAGACATATAGATCAATCATCATCATCGTTGCATATCATATATATCTCAAAATAATGTCAAGTGTACAAGGATATCCAAATATCGAGAGGTACATCATAAAAAATGGTAGTGAATCATCAATGTTCTAGATAAATCAGTGTATACATGTCCAAAATACATCAAGAATCATATATCAGAGCTATGTCATGCTCCCCCCAGATAGTGCTGGCATCACTAGACCAGTGCCTCCCCCACCAAACGGACTTGCACCAAGATCTCTCAGAAGCGGCTATGTGACACCCCTACTAGTGGTCCTAGAATGAATCTTGCCTAACTGGGACTATGTGTAGCTCACTCGCTACTCAGGAGGAACTGCCTCATGATATTTCTATCTATAATACTCAGCCTTCTTGATCGAAGCTTGAATCTCTCTCAAATAATCAGCAGTAGAGGTACCTACAACTAGTCTCTGTAATCTATCCACTACGGCCTATTCCTGCTAACACTATTGTCTCGTAGCATCCCTCTTTGTCATCAGTGCAGTAATTTATCCCTAGGCCTATGTGAGCTATGCCTGTGCCTGCGTCTGTACCTAGGCCTATATCTGCATCTGACCCTATATTTGACCCAACTTCCCCTGTAGTTTTTGTACCTGGGTCTGGAGGGCTGCAATCTATGCCTGTTGCTATTGTGAAGGAAATCGAATTTGCACATGTTGTTGTGCTATAGCTACTAGGGATTGCCTCTTTCGAGGCACTCTGACATCTAATCCTGGGTGGGCACTTACACCTCCATCTCCATCTCCATCGTCATCTCCTCCACCTCCTCCATCTCCTCCATCCCTGTCTCCACCATCTCCCTCCTCATCTCCACTACCCCTACCTCTCCTTCATCTGGGTGCCCTCTCTTCATCATCCTCCAACACTGGCACTGGCTCATCAGGGCTAGAGATCCTGGGAAATGGATGTGTGTAAAAGTAATGAGTGTACTCATTTTTCATGTACCCCTTTGCAATGTATGTAACCCATGATACTCATCACAAGATGCATCATAGGATAGGGTGGGTCCCAATCTATAGCATCATGTTGTCTCCTTGCATATGTGGCCACTCCCTAAGGCATCCCCTAAACTCTGCCATATTGCCTAAGTACCCTCATCAACAAGAATCTCTCAATGATGAATCGTGTCTTCCCAATTAGGTATCTAGCTGTACATATGAAAGGCATCTCCAAATGATCCTTGACCCACTGCTCATAGTCCAAGTAAGGCTGCCATGTCACAGAATCAAGATCATCCAACACGCATCTCCAATACTCTAGTTTGCCCAGCCTATGTTGGACATCTAGGCCTATATAACCATAAATGTAGGGTCTTCCAATTGGTTGATACGTGTCTGTTACTGGACAAGTCATTGCTATATGCTCCCATGCCTAGGTCTCTAATAGTGTCACTCTCGCAGATAGACTAGCAGCTCTGAGATAGACTACCCGATGTAGATCATCATATAACTGTGTGAGCATGTAGGAACCCCAAGCATACTGAGTCCCATAAAGAATCAGCTGCTCCAATGTTCGAACCCAACCGACAGACAGTCCCTTCGACCTCTTGTTGGGACATAGAAAGCCACCAACGAAATCTGCAAGCATGGAAGGTAAAGGGGCATAGCTCTCATACATCTCCCACTAGAGCATCTCATACCCACTGATCTGATAGTCATGGAAGATCTTGTGTAATGCATGTGTGCCACCTTGATCGGCCTAATCGTACACAACAATTTATCACCCATCACTAGAATCCGCAAGATCCTATACACATCCTCAGGTGACATAGTCATCTCCCTAGTGGCTAGATGAAAAGTGTTGTGGTTGTTATGCCACCTCTTTGCCAGTGTAGTCAGTAGTCCTCGATTAATCCTAATCTGGGGCATCTCAATCAATGAAGATAACCCACACCTCTCAATGATATCCTGATTAGCCTATGACAGACATGGAATCAACTCCCAAGTCCGTAGGAAGTGCTCTCGAGACTGAAGGTTCCCTAAATCACTCTCCTATCATCATAACATATCAATCAAATCAGCATATCAATCAAGCAAATCAACATATCAATCAATCAACATCAAGCAATCAATCATCCTATTAGCTCAAGTGAAATTTTGATCAAATCGCGTGAGCATATATTTTATCATTGATCCTCACCTATCATGAGGTCAATCATCATCATGCTATTATTGAATCTCACCTATCATGAGATCAATAATCATCTAATCTATCAACAACATAAAATCAATGGCTAACGCAATTGAACATCATCAAAATCAAGGAGAAAAACCAAAATTCCTCAATTCTGCTCTAGATGCACTAATACAGTGTTTCTATGTGCCAAAAGCATAGATGCACCAGTGAATTCTCTCGATGTGCCATAACAGTCCATCTATGCACCATCTTATCCAATGCGCCAGAGAATGTCATCAATATGTTACAACATCTCATCAATGTGCTACAACATTTGATGCACCACTTCTTTTAACAAATGCACTAAAACATTGGTCCAATGCACTAATTCCTTTGATGTGTTACTTCATTACCCTAATGCGCTAAATCTTTACTCTTATGCGCTAGAAGGTGAATGTGTTACTACAGTGCATCGATGCACTACATCGGGCCATGGATGCACTAAAACTACAACTCTATACAGTAAAACAATTATCACAAAGGGGATTTTTAGAAATCTGTACCGGAGGTCTATACGCTATTGGCCGGTTGTGTCATCACACACGCTCAAATCGATGAGTCTCATAGGGGATCACCATCTTGCCAAATTTGCTCAAATTTCTCAATCACACCAAGTTTTCAAAATTGCAAATGCACAAATGAAATTCAAAATCACCTTTTTAACCTTTTAAAGAGTGATTAAGTGAGAGTTTTCTTATTTTTTTAAAGGGGCTTAATTCACTAATTCATCACTTGGCAGGTCTAATATCATTTTTGGGAGATAAATCATTTCTGAATCGTAAAATTTTGAAATCATCGAAAAATCATCAAATTTTCAAAATTTTCAAAAAATCTTAAAAATTCAAAAATTATCGATTTATCTCCCAAGGGGGCATATATTCGTCATCACTTGAAAATTGGCATTTGGGGCATTGAACAAATTTTTTGTTAGCATCACTAGCAATTTTTTCTTTGAAGCAACGTGTAAACATATTACTTCAAAGAGGGGCAAAATGTATACACCTAAAATCGGCCAAAACAATCAATTAATTAAATACCAGCCAAGACAATCAATTAATTAAATACCAGTTATTTAATTAATAAATATTTTATTTCATCTACTTATAAATAAATTCTAAATTTATTTATATAGTTCACACTTTTCTAATTCTACCATTTAATTAAATAAGCAAATGTCAATAGTTTGTTTTATTTATTTAATAATCTTGTCACTAAATTTAAATTCCCAATTTGAATTTAGGCACATGTCTACAACTTTTCCTCTTGCCACATCATCAAGTGTCACATGAATTTAAATATGTCTAATATTTAAGTGTGAATTATCCTCAACCAATTCCAAAACAAACTTTGGACACTTGGTTGTTTCACACATTTTATTCCCACATACACTTGGCATGGTGTTCACAGTCAAGGGAACATCCTCCATGATTCTCTCTAACTTCTTCCATCTCCATCATTCATCTCTCATGCTGAAATCTTGACCATTGAGCTGCCACATCACAAGATACTTTGTAAATCCTATAAATACAAGCCCATTCTACAACATTTTGTAATCTCATCTCTTAGTAAATTTACTATGTAGAAATCATACTAGAGCATTTGAGCATTGTAGAATCATTTTAGTTTAGTATCATGGCTTAGTTTAGTATTGGCATTTCCATTATCATTTTAGTCTTTATACAACATTTGCATCATAGTCTTTAGCATCATATCCATTTGTCATATCACCATTATCATTTGCAACATTCAGTATCATGGAATCATAGCATTATCATACAACTTATTAAATCATGTAGGAACTTAGATTCTTGCATTCTACAACATCTCATTTCTTGGGTTGTCATCTAAATAGTTATAGTGCAATATACATATCTGAGAGAACTAATGATTTTGAGGATCCTTGAGAATAGAGAACAATGGAACAATTTTGGAGGATTTTCTTTGTTTGCAATTAGATTAGTTTCATGATTCAAATCTCTAATGTAATACATTTCATTTCTTGTGTGATTTTTTTATTCATATACACATTTTACCTCACACAAGTAGTACTAAATTTTTAGGAAAAAAGTGAAAAGAAAGTGTATGCCTGACCAACCTATGTACAAGAAAATAATAATAATATTTTTTGAAACTTTCAATATAAGTAGAGGACACATTCTCGGATGTGCCACAATTTTTTTAATAATTTTTTGGTAAGTAAATAATTAGTTATGAATTTTTCATTAATTTTTTTATAAAAATATTAAAACTTGTTTGTTTGACCACCATAACTTGGTCAAAAATTTATGAAAATCATTTTTTCTTTGTTTATCCTACATTATGGGAAGCATAGAATGTGTTGCATCTTTTTTATTCAAAAAATGTAAAACCATTTAATAATTATAGGTTTTTTTCAATCAACCTATCAATCAGGACTTTAGTCAAAATGCATGTAGAAAATAAATAATAATTATCTATTTAATTCCAAATAAGTCATATCTTATATTGGTGGAAATCTTAAAAAATTATCAATAAACCCTTTTTGTTTCATCAAATTCAGATTAAAAAAATGTCATCAGCCACTTTTTGGACCCCCGTGATCCTTCACTCACCCATATAAACATTAAATTGACACATATATATAGCATATAACACTATTATGTATATATATATTTTAAAAAAATCATTAAATGAATTATTCAATATTCGAATGCATATAACCATGCTATCATTTCCATATACAATATCATATGTACATATATCTATATACATATATACATATATATATGTATGTATATATACATATAACACATATATACATTTGCTAATACAATCAATTGCACATATATGCTAACTTATTGATAGACATATATGCATGCGGTGTATATATATGTATATATATGTTTCATTGTCCATTCGATACACTCATGCCCATGATCAATCCATCCATGAGCATGTGTAGGTATGTCTACCAATGTATACTCATGTACATATTAACTCATGTGTATGGGTTTATCATTGGCATGTATATGTATACATATATATGCACTCCATGTATACATATCTCATCGATTGAATAAAGAACACATAAGAAAGAGCTCAAATATACTAAGGAGACTCAACAATTATCACTAACAAGAAATTTCATAGCTGAAATCATAATCCTTTCCAATTCAAACACAACCAAAACTAAGGGGTGACTTACCAATTTCTCGAACTATGATTCAACTAGAACATATTATATGTGATTGTGTGAGAAAGCTCAATTAGGATTTATTAAGGGTTACCTGACCAATCACTTCTCCTGAGTGATACTTCCCCTCCCTTCTAGAGGCTTGATCCATGTATCTACATTCAACTTAACACATTGCAATAGTAGTTAGTTGTTCATCAAAATGATCATTTGCATTATACATTTCATAGTCATAATATCAAATTTAATCAATATTTATTCTACATATTCGTTTTAATATAACATCAAATCAAATTAACATTCATTCATCACTTTCCCAATGATACAAAGTACAAACTCATGTATTTCAAGCACATTCATATATTTATTAGTTTAACCAATTATAGCAATAGTAAATAGGTAAACGCACAACGGGCTGTAACATATTGCCCCCTTGTGAATCATCATCCCCTATGATTTTATGTAGCTTGAACATAGAATAAACCAAAAAAAACACATTATTTTCTAAGCATTCACAAAAGCATGTAAGACATGTGGAAACTTATGCTCAATTTCAGCATAGTCTTCCCAAGTGGCAAAATCTTCTACATATTAGTCCCACTAGACTTTACACTACAAAACCTCCTTGTTATGCAAGCAAAGCTTACACGTTTCAAGCACCTTGAGAAGCCCAATTGTTACCACTCCTGGGTTTTGTACCTGCAAATAATTCCAATCAATCACATAATTATCACTTGGTATATACTTCTTTTGGTATGATATGTGAAAGACATTATGCATTTGAGCAAGAGCTGGTGGCAACGCAATTTGGTAAGCAACAAGATTTACTTCCTTGAGAACCTCAAAAGGACCTACATAGCACAAGAATAGTTTGGATGACTTTCCAAACTTAATGGAACTCTTATGAGGCTTTACCCTTAACAACACCTTTTCTCCTACTGGAAAATTTCTAGGTACCCTCTTAGAATCTGCATTGTTTTTTTCCCTATCATTGGCTATTGCTAGCCTTTGCTTCATAACCTTAACTTTTTCCTCCATTTCTGACATCTTAGGCCCAAGACTTACCCTATCCTCAAGCTTATCCCATCTTATAGGGGTTCTACATTTCTAGACATACAATGCTTCAAAAGGAGTCATCTTAAAATTGTAGAATGATAGGAATTGTTATATGTGAATTCCACCAAAGGAGAGTAATCTTTCCACTTGTATTGTTGATCCATGCAATACATTCTTAGTAGGTATTCTAGTACTTGGTTTACTCTTTCTATTTTCCCATCTATTTGTGGATGATATGATGACTTATATTCAACTAAATCTCAAGTGCGGAGAATAAGGTTTGCCAAAACCTAGAGGTCAAACAAGCATCCCTATCCAAGATAAGCTTCTCTAGAATACCATGCAATCTAAACACTTCTTGAATGAATTTCCAATCTATAACAACATCTCCATCAGTTAAATTTATAGGTATGAAATGTGCTACCTTGGTAAGCTTATCTACTATCACTAGAATGGCATTGTGCTTATTCCTTGACATGGGTAATCCTTGCACAAAGTCCATACTAATGACTTGCCACTTACTTTCAGGAATATCATATGGATACAATAGTCCTATAGAGTGATGATGTCTAGCCTTCACTCTTTGGCATTCTAATCATCTATCCACAAATCTTCCATTATCCCTTTTCATCCCTTTCCATAAATACAATAGCTTCACATCAGCCAACATTTTTGTCACACCAAGATGTCCAGAGTATGGTGCTTTGTGAACTTATCTCCATACCAAGTTCATTAATTCCTCAAAATTAGGTACATAAATTCTTCCTTTAAACCTTAGCAATTCGTTTGGTTCAAAGTGATATCCCTCGCACCATGCATCTTGAAGATTGATTATGAGTTCTTGCTTAATCTACTCATAGAACTCATCTTCTTTGCACTTTTACAACACTTGGCCTTTAAAGTCAGTTTGGATAGTTATCATTGAGGGGATATGCCACCTATGAATTAAGGCATCAACAACCTAATTTTCTTTCCCTTTAATGTAGTTGATATTGAAATCAT
Source organism: Sequoia sempervirens (assembly GCA_007258455.2). NCBI lineage: Eukaryota > Viridiplantae > Streptophyta > Pinopsida > Cupressales > Cupressaceae > Sequoia > Sequoia sempervirens. The sequence goes on along the minus strand of VDFB02343673.1, from coordinate 75,157 downwards.
ATTTTGATATCAACTCTATCCATCTTCTTTTTCGTGCATTTAGATTGGGTTGGGTAAACAAATATTTCAATCTATGGTGATGGCTCTTCAACTCAAAAGGTTTTCCCATCAAATAATTCCTCCACATCTGAAATGTGTGTACTACTACTGCTAACTCTAAATCATGTGATGCATAATTTTGTTCATAGGGCTTCATCTTTCTTGATTCATAAGCTATAACTTTCCCTTCTTGCATCAAGACTGCACCTAAAAGCCTTCTTTCAACTCATCTATGATGATAGTGAAGTCACCATTAGAATCCGGTACCTTCAAAATCAGAGCAATAGTCAACTTCTCCTTTAGTAGTCAAATTCTATTTGGAATTTTTTCATCCACTCAAACTTCTTCCATTTCCTTTGTAATGATGTAATAGCAAAGGCTATCCTAGAAAAGTTTGCAACAAACTCTCGATAGTATCCTACCAAACCCATAAATCTCTTGACCTCAAGTACATTCTTAGGCACTGGCCACTCTAACACTACCTTTATTTTAGCTATATCTACTAAAATTTTGTCGGCTGAGATTACGTGACCTAGGTACTACACTTTCTTCTGAAAGAAGGTACACTTAGAGAGTTACCCATATAAATTATGTTCTCTTAACTGTAGGAGAACTATCTCTAAATGCTTGCAATGATCCTCCTCATTCTTGAAATAAATTAGGATATCATCCAAGAAAACCAAAACAAATTTATCTAGGAAATCCCTAGACACGTTGTTCATTAGATTCATGAATGTTGCTAGTGCATTCATAAGTCTGAATGGTAGGACTATGAACTCATAATTCCTATATCTGGTCCTAAAGGCAGTCTTGAAAATTTCTTCATCTTTGATCCTCAGTTGGTGGTATCTTGATCATAGATCAATTTTTGAAAACACATCCACTCCCCGCATTCAATCAAGGAGATCATCAATGTGTGGCAATGGGTACTTATTCTTTATCATAGCTTTGCTAAGAATCTAATAATATATGCACAAGCACAGTGTACCATCCTTCTTCTTTATGAAGATCACTGGAACTCCCTAGGGTGAAACACTAGGTCTTATCAATCATTTGGATAATAACTCTTCTAGCTATTCCTTGAGCTCCATTAACTCATTTTTTTTCATATGATAAGGCACTTTGGAAATAGGTTCCGATCTTGGCAATATGCCAATGGAGAAATCAAATACCCTCTTAGGCAGTAATCCAAGTAGCTCTTTTGGAAATACATCTTCAAAATTTTATAAGATAGAATATTTCTCCATATCCATCTTTCCAATTTCCATCATTTTCTCCTTCCTCAACCTCTAGATAATCTTGTGGTTCACAATCCATGACAATATCTTGAGCAGTGACTTCCTTAAGTTCATCTATTTCGATGGAAAATAGTTAGCAACCTTTCTTTTTCATACTAAGCATTTGCATGGCAGAAATATGTCACAACATAATCTCTCTTGGTGTTTCTTGCAACATCACCCAATTTCCTAGATCATCAAGATACTCTATTACCTTAGAATGACAATCCACTTTGGCTCTATGTTTTCATAGCAAATTCATTCCTAAAATAACATCATAAGATCCTAGGGGTGCTACGTACAAGTTTACTTCTATTGAGAAACTAGGAATTTCTACCCTAGCTTCAAACAAGCATTGCTTCACTGTTGCTCTTGTCTAGTTTGCATATTCAACATCCCAATAATTTTCCATAAATCCAACTTTTCCAGATATTTGATTAACTACTCTAGGTGAAACAATTTTTTTAGTTGCTTTGAATAAAATACCTGGAGTTTCCGTTTTAGAGTAATTTGATACATTGCTTGTTGATTTTCCATAGCAGCATGGATCCTTTGCTGGAATGCAGCTCATTGGGGTGGAAGAGGGTTTCCATGAGGTTGTGATCCTAAAGTTTTGTTGGGGAAATTACTAGCATAATGATTTCCACCACATGTGAAACATCCCTTCACCAGTCCCTTCTTCCTTGTGGGCCTTTAAGAACTACTTGCATTTCCCCCAACATTGTTGAAATTGTTGTTATTAAAATTATTCCCTTTGTGATCCTTCCTTGGTTTGCTCCAATTATTACAAGTTCCCTGATCTCCTTTCCTTTGAGAGTCCTATACTCCACTAAACTTCTTTGGAGTCTGGTTACTTTGAGTTCCTCCAAACTTGTTACAATTTCTATTCTCTCGGTAGATTGAAATGGCTTTGAGCTTCTGCTCCTACTTAACAACCTTCTCATAGACTAGGTCCATAGTAGCCGGACCATGCACATCTACCTTTCCACCTATCTTCCCATTTAATCCCATAATTAATTTCTTGATATGGAAATACTCATATTTTTGGTATATTGGTGTGTACATTAATAGACGAGTAAAATTCTCCCAAAATTCATTGACCAACATGTCCCCTTGCTTAATATTTTGGAAATTAGTAAGCTTTTGATCAGAAAGAGTTGGGGTAGCCACCTTTTTCGGAATATCTCTACGAACTCATCCCAAGTCAGCTTCAAAGAAATGAGTTCAAGTTCCATTTTCTTTTCCATCCACCAATTAGAGGCTTCTCCCACTTACTAGTAGGCTCCCCAAATAGCCTTGGTAATCTCAGAATAGTTTCTTATCTCAAAGTATTTTTCCATTTGTATCAACCTTGCCTCAACTTCTTCCCTACTAGTACTCCCTTCAAATTTTGGTGGGGTTATTTCCCTCATGTCCCGAGAAAGTTCAGTTGCCAAATGCTTCCTACTAGTTCCTTTAGATTGAGAGTGCAAATTATCATTCTTAATTCTGTGGGTCTGAATATGGTCGTGAGAATTCTCTCCCTCATCTTCATTATTATAAAATTCTTCATTAAATTTGGGACCTCATGTTCTACTCTATCCTTTTCCCTCACTTCTTGCACAAGATTCTCCAACCTTCCATTGGTTTCATGTATGATAGCAAAAATTTGGTCCAATTTGGCTTCAACACCATTCAAACCTTGTTCAACTTCTTGGCTCCCTCCAAGATTAGTCCTTGTTCTCACCATCCTTTTCAAGAAAAATGGTTACACCTGAAGGTTCATATTTATTAGGTTCCATCATTTTTTTACTTAACTTATGGAAAGCATTCAAATGAGCATTCATTCACATATAAATAAATTTCACCTAAGATTTCAGCACAAGCTTTGATAAGCATATAACTTTTATTTATTTATAAGGATCTCAATATCCTTTCCATTTACATAGAATGACCATTCAGGTTATAGACGAGAGGAGATTATCCCTCATATTCACTCTCAGATACATAACTTAATGGGGTGCACCCCTCGTATTTTTTTTCATCCCTCATTTTCTCATCTCTATCCCAAAAGGAGTAGTAACCTTCAGATTTATCTTCGGAGACGTAGTTACAGGGAACATATCCCTCTAATTCAATACTAGAGGATATTACAATTACTTCTGATAAAGGAAGAACTCGAGGGACCCCAAATATTAATGTAGGACTGATGCTACATTTAGAGGGCATATCCCTGGAAAGTGACAAGGAGTCATACTTTTTTGTGAGATTGGAGGTAAATAGTTTAAATTGGCCTCATTCTTCATCCTTCTCTTAACTTGACTAATTCGAGAAAGGGTCTAACTGATTTTCTCAGTATCTCTCAACCAAATAGAATTTCCATGGTTGGTTCCCTCTATCATACGAACAATGACTTCTTTTTCCTTCTTTTCCCTCAAGTAGTGCTCATTCCCAATTACTAACTTTCTTGTAGTTAACTAGAGATGCACCATCCTGGCATAAGAAGTTCCAAACATTAGTCTCATTCAATGTTGGATGAAAGTATGGTGAGCACATAGGTTCCAAAGCTAAACCTTGTAGCTCCGATACCATGTGTAACATGCCAATTGTTCTATGAAAGTAAATTCTACAAGTTTTAACCTCAGGTAAATAAACTATGTTCAATTCTCATAGCGATAAAAAAAAATTCTTTCTAGAAAGAGAATAAAGAGCATATTTACTATAACAATGTTCAGAGTATTGATTTCATTCTCAATATAAACATTACATTTTACAAATTTCCAAAGATGGAATACAATGGTACATACATAACTCAATTGAGCTTCATTAGCAATAGATACGAATGGTCCAGGTAGTCCCCCTCAAATCTTGGCTACCAACTAATGAGGAGAAGCATCACTCAAGCGCTTTTCAACCAACCATGGAATTCAATATAATGGCTACTACCTATATGTATGACAATTTTTTACCTAGTATGCTATATTGGATCATAGTGAACTGACAATGTAAACAGTGGCTACTTACACTACTTTGGCCGAAGTTTCATATATAAAAGTGTCATCTCTTCACCCACTACCCTTAGCTAGATTGGATTTTGACCATTCATATACTACACATAGGAAATTCCCTCCTTTGGGTAATCTTTAACCCCAGGAACAACCTATTCCCTCTATATGACTATAACACTTCTACCAAGTAATTTCTACACATAAGCTATTTCCTTTGTTGGATAATCTAATCCCAAGTTAACCTATGAAGTCTCTATAGTTTGGATTAGGAAAATAACTTGAAAAAAATACTTCGCAAGCTACTTTGAGCTTCTTTTTTCCCTAGTATATAATACTAGTGAACAGTTTCACTCCTTAATATGGAGTATGTACAAACACTCAAATAAGGTTAGCAAGAAGTAAGTGCAATAAGATTCTTTCATTCCTGTAGAAGTAAAAATAACCTTTCCCTACTCTAGCAAATCAATGCATTTTATCACACAAGTCAAACATTAACTCTTAATCTTTCCAAATCATATTAAGCATAAGAGAGCATAATTAACATGCATGTTAAACGCTAATTCCAATTGAACAAAATGACTTCCCAACTCAATTCCCTCCAAGATCGATTTAAGGATTCTTCAACATTTCTCCAAACCCACTCACAGAAATTCTCGCAATAACTCTATTAACTTTCCTCACAAACAAACTCTCAATTGAAAACAAGAATATCTCAAATAAAAAGCAAAAGAATGCAAGTGAATTGTGCATTCAAATGAGGAAATCCTCCCCCTTATTTATACTAAAACATGATACTTTGAAGCCTACAAACAAGCTATGCTCAATGGCACTTCTCAAATTTTAAGATCGACTCAACAAACAAACAAAATAGGTGGCAACAAAAATTGATGCTTATCAAACACATATACAACCATGGGAATGAGTTGCCTTATTTCTGAAGACAACAAGAGAGTTGTTTAGAAATGCAAGGTAATGTTCTCCTATAGGTCAACTTATTTGGCCAGATGCATGATTGACCATTTCATATTTGTACATGCTTTACCAAATGGAAATCGATTTGCAGGTTAGATACTTCTACTTGAATTACACAGTTCATACTTTGGCACCATCAAATTGCCATGTTTCCTATCTTTTGGTTCGTTGTTTTCTCAAATGACTAAGTCAATATTTTATTTCCTACCTTTCAAATAGTTTGAATTTGTCTTGTTTAAACATTCAACACATAGCATTGGATCAGCTTATGCTTATAGTGTTGTTATTTATTTATACAACACATTTTATTATTAACTCACTACCTTAACTTTATGCACAGTCTTATAATTGCTATGATTTATTCATTAATCATATGTCATGCATGTTTTACCATTATCAATGCATTACATGCAAAGTTTATAAGTTTGAATTTATGCAATCTATGTACTATTATAAGTAGTGCCATATACTCATTAAATCGACATACATATTATATATACATAACATATAATGCTATTATGTATATATCTGTATATATATATAAACAAATTCATTAAATGAATCATTTGATATTCAAATGCATATAACCATACTATTGTTCCCATATACAATATCATATGTATATATCCATATATCACATATATACATTTGCTAATACAATCAATCACATACATTTGCTAACTTATTGATAGACATATATGCATGCGGTGTGTATATATATATGTCTCATTGTCCATTTGATACCCTCATACCCATGAGCAATCTGTCCATGAGCATACGTGGCTACATCTACCTATGTATACTCATGTATGTATTAGCTCATGTTTATGGTTTTATCATTGACATGTACATGTATACATATACATATATATATGCATTCCATGTATATATATCTCATCAATTGAATAAAGAACACATAAGAAAGAGCTCACATATACTAAGGAGACTAAAAAATTATCACTAAAAAGAATGTTCACATCAGAAATCATAATCCATCCAATTCAAACACAACAAAAACTGAGGGGTGACTTACCAAATTCTGGAACTATGATCGATGTAGGCGAGACTAGAGAACCTTATCAGGCTATCACAATCTTGCAGCCAACTCAGACCACACACTCACACAAATTGACAAAAACAACTCTCTTTTCATTTTCTTGAAACATATTATAGGATTACATTCAGAAATTTACATCTATAGGGAAATCCCTTGTTCCATATCTTTGCAAGCTACCTTGCCTCGCTCTCTTCTTTGAGCTCTCTCCTAATACTACTAAGACAATTCTTCAAATTTTCCTACTCTCTTTCCTCTGGCTAACTCACTATTGTTACATAGCATTCCCTTCCTACATGTCAGCCTAGGCTCATAAGTATTTCATTTTTGTAGCATCATTCTATTGTCCAATGGCCATTAAGATCTCCAAGGTAGTTACCTAGTTATTAGTACACATCATCCTATTCATCCACTCCAAGAAGTCACCTCCAACCTTTGAAACCATCACCTCATGCTTGCAATTTCGTTTGACCAATATCCTTACATTGATTCACAACGAAGATGTGTAATCAACAACTATCATTTTGCCACCTGCCATCTTCTAGTTTGCTCGACCATGGCTCATCCACATTTTCCAATCCATAAATCACTACCATCAACTTATCGTGGGTTCCAAGAATTTTGAAACCAAGTTGCGGGGTTGCGAATTTTTCTAACTCCCCAATCTCCCGACTTGGGCGCACTCCTTCTAATACCACTTCGTCACCACATCATCGCATCGTAATCCATAGCAAGGATGTGGATTACTCAATCTATTCATGCCATGAGTCATCTTCATCACCACTATCAAACCCACATCATCATGACTAGGTCCCACTCAGTAGGCTACCCTCTTATCGCCATGTTGAAGAGACATTCCTCAATGTCCTAACGATACTCCATTGTCTCAGTGACAATGCTTCCCTATGCACTATCACCCCATCGAGGAGAGTTCTCCCAGACTCTTTCTAATCCATCCATGTCTTATCGATAAGAAGATTATCATATCATCAAAGGGACTTCCTCTAACATCACATCGAAATACTTTAGTCACGCTAATATCACTATGTTGCTAGGACAAAGACTAATGTCCCGCCGATACTGTACACTCTCATTGATGTAACTCAATTCTTCCAACATCACCATTCCATCACTGGAACTAGTAGAAACCTCTTGTCAATAAGCCAAAGTCTTTCCAACAAGGGAGCAACGTCAGCCAAAGGGGCTGGAGCGTGATGCTCCTACATCAGATTCCCCAGGTGATTAAAAATCATGTGCTTCTACACATGGCGTCTATCATGCCATCCTTTATTTTTGATTTCTTTTTCTACACTTTCCAATTGTTCAATCTCCTCAACTATTGCCTTTGTAGTTTCTCAAGCTACTTTAATCTGCTTCTTTCCTTTTGTGCATACTTCCTCCATCGATCCTCTTATCAACTCCAAATCTCCAACAAGCTGACTCATCTTCATGGTCTCCAACTAGAATCAAAAAAACTACTTCCTAAATTTTTACTACTGCAACTCAAACCATCAAGCCACTTACACCATTAATTACTTTCCCCTTTGCTACAAGTTCCTCTATTAGATCTACACCTTTACATTTGTCTTTCTTTTTATTGCAATTCCACTTAAAACTTTGACACCTTCATTCTCCACTACATATGGCATTTCCCCATCTTCACCAGTCACAATGTCATGCTCTACTACTACAATCACATCTTCATTTTTCTCTTCATGCACTACTGCAACTTTTGGTTTGCTCTCTTTTTCCATGCCTCCAACAAGACATAACTCCACTGCAAACTTCTCTCTTTTTTTTCCTTTCTTATCCTCTTGTCTGAGGATTTCTTCTTCAATGCCACAAAATTGACATCTTGATGTAATCTCTTTGTTCCCTTCAAACAGAACACTACAAAAAGGATTATAAAAATCATGAGCCTCTAAAGAATCTTCATCATTGTCTCCTCCTCGTGCAACAAATTTCTTCTGCTTCATCAAATTTTCACCTTCAACATCCAAATAACTTTGGATTATCCTCATCTCTTCTCTCAACAAGAGATCATCTTCACCAAGCTCATCAAATAAGGGACCTTCAAAGATCTTCATGTCTGCTACTAATCTTCTCTCGACCTCATCTTCAATTCTTTCTTCATTTGTAGGTACTTTACAATGTACCTCGTATTCTCCACATTGCATGCTTCCTTCTCTCATCACCTATAAGGTCCTATTCTCATCCTTCTGCATAACTACATCCACAACTTCAAATGAATTACTAACAGATAAATCAAGAGACCAAGTTGTCTCCATGGGTGCCTCTTTTATGGACACTTTCTCTTCCTCTTCCATAACATGTTCCTTTATTCCCAAGCTTTCCTCAAGGGAATCTATTTTCACTTAAATCCCTTTTAGCTCTACAATCAACTTCTTTCCTCTCATCTTTTCCCAATATTCTTTCCAAAACGGGATTATCACTGGTCTCCTCATGACCCATCTTGTCCTCTTATTCAAAGGCATCTTCAAGAACTTGTAAGTCCTACAATTGCAAGTTCTCCTTGCAACAATATTTCCCTCTCTATTAGGGTATCAACCCACTACAATCATAGGTCCTTCTTGCAACAAATCTCTTTAGGATTCAAGCCCTCTATAGTTACAAGTCTCTTCTCACCTACAACAATCTTTTCTAGAAATCAAATCCTTTGCAACTATCCTCTACCCAACAAAGATTCTTGAAGATACTTCCTCTACCCACCTTCTCTCAATGGAGGAACTCAACACCTTCTACCGAGCTTTATCTTTGCTGGAGGATAGAAGTTACAAACCCTCTTTCATGCTTGCAACAAACATGCTTTCCACAACTCTTCTCAACTATTCACCCACAGGTCTTTTGGCTTCAACCCATACTCACAAGTCTTGGTGCAACTCTCATGTTTGGCGCTCTGTTACAGACTCAGGACAACCAGCTCTGATACCACTGATGCAGGTGAGACTAGAGGACCTTATCAGGCCATCACAATCTCACAACCAACTTAGACTAGACACTCACACAAATTGAAAAAAAATAACTCTCTTTTCATTTATTTGAAACATATTATAGGATTACATTAATAAATTCACATCTACAAGGAAATCCCTTGTTCTAGATCTTTACAGGCTACCTTGCCTTGCTCTCTTCTTCAAGCTCTCTCTTGTTATCGACGAGACAGTTCTTCAACTTTTCCTTCTCTCTTTCCTCTGGCTAACTCACTATTGTTATATAGCATTCCCTTCTTGCATGTCGGCCTAGGCTCATAAGTATTTCATTTTCATAGCATCATTCTATTATCCAATGGCCATCAAGATCTCCCAGGTAGTTACCTAGTTATTAGTACCCATCATCCTATTTTTCCACTCCAGGAAATCGCCTCCAACCTTCAAAACCATCTCCTCACGCTTGCAATTTTGTTTCACCAATATCCTTACGTTGATTCACAATGAAGATGTGTAATCAACGATTGTCATTTTGCCACATGTCATCCTCTAGCTTGCTCATCCATTGCTCATCCACATTTTATGATCCACCGATCACTACCATCGACTATTGTGGGTTCCAAGAATTTTAAAACCAAGTCATTGGGTTGCGAAGTTTCCTAACTCCCTGATCTCCCAACTTGGAACTCCCTTTGATACCACTTCGTCGCCACGTCACCACATCGTAATCCATAACAAGGATGTGGATTATCTAATCTCTCCACACCATGTGTCAGCTTCGTCACCACTATCACCCACGTCATCATGACTAGGTCCCACTCGGTAGGCTACCCTCTTATCGCCATGTCGAAGAGACATTCCTCAATGTCCCGACGATACTCCATTGTCTCACTGATAATGCTTCCCTACACACTATCACCCCGTCAAGGAGAGTTCTCCCAAACTCCTGCCAATCCATCTGTGTCTTTCCAATAAGAATATTATTGGCTTGTCGAAGGGACTTCCTCTAGCGTCACACTGAAACACTTCAATCATGCCAATATCGCTTTGTCGCTAGGACAAAGACTAATGTCCTGCCAATACTGCACACTCTCGCAGATGTAACTCCATTCTTCTAACATCATCGTTCCATAATCGGAATTGGTAGAAACCTCATGCTGATAAGCCAAATTCTTGTTGATGAGGGAGCAATGCAAGCCAAAGGGGCTAGAGTGCGATGCTCCTGCATCAATGACTCAACTAGACCATACTATATGTGAGTGTGAGAAAGCTCAGTTAGGCTTTATTAAGGGTTACTCGACCAATCACTTCTCCTGAGTGATACTTTCCCTCCCTTCCGGAGGCTCGATCCATGTATTTGCATTCAACTTAACACATTTCAATAGTAGTTAGTTGTTCATTAAAATGATCATTTGCATTATACATTTCAAAATATCAAATTTAATCAACATTTATTCTACATATTCATTTTGATATAACATGAAATCAAATGAACATTCATTCATCATTTTCCCAATGATACAAAGTACAAACTCATGTATTTCAATCAGAATTACAAGCACATTCATATATATTCAATATTTTAACCAATCATAGTAATAGTAAATAGGTAAATGCACAATGGACCTATAACACCATTTTGTCCAATTATCATTGTTGGGGATAACCTATGCTTGCACATTTAAGGAAACTCTAGGTGCACCTATCAAATACCAAATAGATGAAGCACAACTTAAATATCCACAAATGATAAATATCATTTAATATACATCCACTAGGTGTCATTTGATCACTAGAATGATTCGGATTTATAAATGTGAGATGTATCATCACAATGTTGAATACACTAAGCATAAGTATAATTGTATATCATCATGAAAATATTGGAATTGAAGCACTACTAAATCTAACATGTAATTGCACACAAATAACTGCATATATGAAATACATACAACTCAATGGAATTCCACATTAACATTTATGGGAAGTATGATGAAATTAAAATATAAAATGAGGCAAGTATAAATATATCCACAAAAATGAATATAAACATATGATCCATACACCTCGCTAGCAATACAAAAATAGCATCATAAAAAGTATTGTAAGGTATCAAAGAACAAAATAGATCAACAAAATGAGGAACACATGCTTAGGGCCTTACATGTAGTCACATTAGGCTAACCAAATACACCTAAATGAATTAGAGATAATAATAGAAACAAACCTAGTGTAATGGCATAAAAAATTAGTCCAAGAACTCAATAAACTATTGCAACACCCTCAAAACAAACCCTCCTACTGAACCCAACACACATTTGACTCCTTTTTTCCCATTAATTTAATCAAGCTATCTAACCAAACTATCAAAAAGACCTTTAGAACTTCCCAACCCATTTCACTTTTCCAAAATGAAAATCATTTGAAAAACTTTGCCATCAATCCAAAAATCCCCCTCATGACCTTTTATGGAATCTAATAAAATATGCATGTTTTTCCCTACATTGGACACCCTCCTTCAAAACATATAGGGGTAGATTTATTGTAGGGGCATGGGTTTTCCATGGGCACCATGTTGGAGGTCAACTAAGCCTTTAATTTTGGTTGGTCCCTTTCCATTTCAAGCCATAATACCCTTAATTCCTACGCCTCTTTTTTTCAATTATTAAATTTTTACTTACTACTTTGGCAATGAAAGAAACTATTAATCAATGGTGATAGTTTGTTTTCATTTATTTTATTCATGATTATAATTATATATGAATATTTATAAATATATTATATTGTGTTTATCGCATTTAACATTAAATATTACTCATGACTAAGGACATTTAAATTGGGTTATTATTGTTGCAAAGAGATGGTGCATTGAAGGTAAAATATGTAAACGCATTTCCTAGTGTCAATCATATGCATTTAAGCAAGTCCTATGGACTCAACCAATTAGCAAATAAAACCATGTTAAGTACTATAATTACATACCTACTAGATATTTCAAATGATCCTATGGTTAAGACATGATGTACACTCAAGTGGTTTCAACACTGAATTGGAATTAAGATCCTTCCTTCTCAATGAAGCAAAAGAATCCACATAACCTTACACTCTAGCACCTATAAAGAAAACAATATTCCTTACACAATTCACAAGATAAGGATTCATCCAAATCAATAAAAAATATAGTTATATTTAATTTGACAAGTGAAATAAAATAAGTAGTTGCACTCATATACGATGATTCTCAAGTTAATCTCAACTATTCACACATGCATACGCATAAAATCAAAACAAATATCATGTTTAACAAATTCCTACTCCTAATCCTGATTACAATAGAATTATAAGAACCTTAGAAATCAGTTTTTATAAAAATAGAAAAATTAAACCCATAACTAAATGAAAATTCGTAACCATTACACCTGAAACAAAGGTCACGTCTTTTTTCTAAACAGGTAGTCCTGCCTATGTCTATCCTCAAATGGTACAACTGCTAGTATAACTCTAGTTCACAATGGATGGTGAGCAAACTACGCCTTGTATTTTGGGGCACACATATGTGCAATGGAGGGAAAGGAAGCTCTGTGCACGTACTCCCATTAAACAATGACAAGTGTTCCCACAGATTTCGAAATCTACAGGACGTGGCATGCCCAGGTAACAGTTAGCAGGGTATATATTCATCACTTTGGAAATGGCTCATTCAACTCTGCAATTCACAGCATTTCTTTCAGATCGAAGCAGTTCTTTCATTTTTCAATTTGTATTTTGTTGTGAAGAAGAAGAAGAAGAAGAAGCAATATCATGTCGTACATGGATCGTGCAAAGGTTTTTGGGCAGGAGAAGAGCGACCAAGCTCAACAACATGCCCAAGTAACACCATTAATGAATACCATTATAATGCATTTGATGTGGGTGGATTTGTATTTATATTGTTTTGTGTTTCAACTTTCAGGGTGTGAAGGATAGTGCGGAACAGAAGGTTTCCCAGGTCTCTCAGGAGAGCGAGAAGAAGGCTGGAGGAACTGCTGAAATGGTTAAGGAGAAGGCCTCTCAAGCCTCCCACACTGCTGCTCAAAATGCTGAGCAGGGTAAGGAAGAAACTGGCTCTATACTCCAACAGGTTTGTCATTTTTCTTTGGTTGGATGATAAACATTTTAACTTTTTAGTTCTTCTCTGGTTTCTCATTGTTGGTGTTTCCATTTTTCTAGTAGTGTTAGTATGTTTATCTCTTGTTTTAAATTGTGGGTATGTTTACACAGGCTGGGGAGAAGGTGATGGGAGTGGTGCAGGGAGCAGCAGAGACTGTGAAGAATTCCTTCTCTGGAGGCAACTAGAGTGAGTAGTGACCATTGTTCACTGTTCTTCACTAGTAGAGGGTGTCTATTGTCCTGTTTTAGTATTGCTCAGCAGTTTATGTTTGTATCGTTTTCGTGTATAATAAAAGAGGGTGGCTGTTGTCTGTAGACAATTCTTAGTCAGTATCAATCAATCTATGTCATATTATTAGCATCTTGTCTTTGATTCAAAGATGGGAAATGGAGATGGATCCCAAGTGGGGACGTATGGGTGGTAGCAGATTAAATGATTGTAAATAAGAATTGTGGTATACATTGGATTTGATTCTAATTTTTTTGGATAGAGAAATAAATTTAAGCTTTCACATTGAATTTAATTCACAAGTTTATAGATTGATTAAAAAATTATTAATTTGATAAAAATAATTCAATTTTCAAATTGGAGAAAAAAATGAAAGGAAGTTTTAATAATTTTATGTACAAAAATAATTCCAATTCTAATAAGTTTGTTGTACAACATTGGCACAGATTTGATGGATTTGATGTATAACATTATGTGAAGAAACTCAGTAGTTTAGCATCCTAACTGCATGCCTCTCAAAAGTCTACATAGCAATTTCAAATCACTCCCAATTTTTAACAGCTGCTTATTTGGCAAGCCCTTTGCTTATAACTAAGGTTTCATGTCCACATCATCAAATATAATGTCACATCGAATGGTTTTTGTTGAGGTGTTTAAAATGCCCTCCAAAAAGTTAGACCATTAGTTGTGCATTAAGTCATGTTTTATTGGTGTGTTGATGTGGCATCACATGATTTGTTGTTTCTTAGATCTAAGGGATACATTTCATTCAATTATTAATATTCATGATCAACACTAACAACTTTAAAGTCACAATTGCTAGAGTTATAATATGAAAAATATTGGGCATTAAATCAACAAATATTATATTTTATTCAATTATTAATACCCATGATCAACACTAATAACTTCAAAGTCACAACTGCTAGTATTATAATATTAAAAATATTGTGCATTAAATCAAAAAATGCTATAATAACCATTGGAACATGCTCAACTATTGGATTATCTCCCCTAATTCCAATAAATTTATGGCACAACATTAGTTTCCATAATTTTGATGTAGAATCTTAAAACAAAGACACTAAATTTGTTCAAATATTTTTTTTTGGACAACATCAATTCTAATATTTTTTAATAAGAATAAGCATAAATTTTAAAATTATTTATATAAAATTAAATTAAATGTATGATGGCATACGTAGTGCTATCATTACTACCATATGGGTGCATTATACTTGTGTTGAGATTCTTCCATAACCTAAAAAATACAAATCTAATTTATTGAGTTTTCTCCCATCTAGGTTGAAATTATGCCAACAACTTTGCAGCAAACCAACTACCTATAGAATCTTGAATTCTCCCTTTATGATCTAAATCTTCCTTAAACCACAAGAGATTATTCACTCTAAAATTTAGGAGATTCTCAATCTGGACCCCACTAATGGGTATGGAAAATCCTAGGAGGCATAATTTCTTTCACCAATAATTTAACGTTAGCACAACATAGTCATTAGTTTAAATTCACTAGATGCTAACTCGTAACATTCAACTCACACACAAAGACACAATAGCTCCCAATCTTGCAATATACATGGCTTCTAATACCAAACATGTAATTCCTTGAGATTTTACATAAGACATTAATGAACAAATACTAGATGAATAGAAATTTTGTGATATGAATGTGACACCAAGCATACCATATGGTATAACTATGTGGACAAAGTGTAATGATGTAATAAAATTACAACTTAGCATGCTTACCAATGCAATAAGAATTGTGACACAAGTAGAAGACTTACTATACCATGATCCTAAAATATTGTGATTGATTCAAGAAGCAAATTTCAAAAGAAAGATAAGGTCCCTAAAGATAAGGTCCCTTTATGATCTAAATCTTCCTTAAACCACAAGAGATTATTCACTCTAAAATTTAGGAGATTCTCAATCTGGACCCCACTAATGGGTATGGAAAATCCTAGGAGGCATAATTTCTTTCACCAATAATTTAACGTTAGCACAACATAGTCATTAGTTTAAATTCACTAGATGCTAACTCATAACATTCAACTCACACACAAAGACACAATAGCTCCCAATCTTGCAATATACATGGCTTCTAATACCAATCATGTAATTCCCTGAGATTTTACATAAGACATTAATGAACAAATACTAGATGAATAGAAATTTTGTGATATGAATGTGACACCAAGCATACCATATGGTATAACTATGTGGACAAAGTGTAATGATGTAATAAAATTACAACTTAGCATGCTTACCAATGCAATAAGAATTGTGACACAAGTAGAAGACTTACTATACCATGATCCTAAAATATTGTGATTGATTCAAGAAGCAAATTTCAAAAGAAAGATAAGGTCCCTATACCAAAGAATAAACCCCAAAATCATTAATTAACAAACCACCCTCAAGCACCATGGAAAATGGAGAGATGGGGACCATTCCACACTAAATTCGACTTCAAATAGAAATTTTCATTCATTTAGACTTTAGATTCTAAGTTACATTTTCCCATACAATCTTGAACTTCTTAATCTGCAACTTATATAGTTCCCTCATACTTTTGGATTGAGATTATAAAATCTAATATTTTAAAATCTAGTTGACACTTGACACCTACTAGCAATGTTTGGATAAGTACCAATACCAATCAGTCTAATACTTGTACTCAATATTTAACCTTCAAGTTACATCTAAAATTTGGAACTCCCCATTGCTAAGCCCTTCAAACCTCAAAGCCTAAGTAACACCTATCAAAATCCAAAATGACCCAATCTTTAAGAAAACCTAGCAACTAATTATACTTCAAATTTAGATTTGCATTGTGCATATCATACTTCATGGTTTGATTAGCATGCTGCATCACAAAAAAAATAGAAAGTAAAGTTGAATCTAAATATTGAAGAGCCTTTAGCTTAAATTTTGGAGGCTAATATTTACTTTGCAAAACTTGAGAATGTTAGAAAAAATGTGAAATTTAAAGGGTTAACATTCTAGATTTTAAAGTCCAATCAACAGCACACAATTAAAACTTTTTGTCCAAAATTTAACTCACACTTTGGTGAATGTACAACACAATTTCAAGCCTCTACATATTAGTAGTTCAAACTTTAGGGTTTGATCCACAATCTAAATTTTGAATTGTGCAAAAAAATCACAAGGCAAGTACAAGCATTCAAATTTTGATTCATAAGGCATAACTCCACATTTTTTATTCTATACAAAAATGGTTTGAACTAAGTACTCAAGCGCAATGATGTCCCATATTGGCCAAGAATGAATCTCCCAAATACCTCAAGAATAATTTTGAGCTCTTGAAATAAAATTCAATTTCTTAAGAATAGGATATATAAGGAAGTGATAGTGTCTATACATAAAGGCACAAGATGTAAAAACACCTCAAAACATCATAGAAATATACAATCTCATAAAGATGAGTGTAAATCCCCAAAATTTCTATGACAAGACTAGGATAGAGAATAAGAAAGCATAATTAAAATCATATTTTCTAAGTCAATAAATATGATACTCTTTTAGGATAGTCATACATAATTTTATTACAAGGTTGAACACATCATAATGAATAATATACTTTATGTCACCTCTATGGATGCAATGTATCATACACTACACCACTACCCAATGATTATATACAATTTTACAAATAAAGAGATTAATTTCCTAAATTTTTATACTATTTATGAATGCATAAAATAAACATGATACCAAAATGAGAGATAATGGAGTCCATGCACACTCTCCAAGATACTCTGGAAGAAATCCACAAGTCCTCAATGATTGATCAACATCATCCAATTATGTGGAGCCCTTAGGCCAACTCCTCTAAACTAGGAGAGATTTGACTTGTGTAGTCGAATACACTCACAACCACACATGGGTTTGGACAACTATGAAACGACCACCACACATACAAGGACTCAAAGAGAAAGCTTATATATGAGGATTAAACAACCACCATATAATGTATACATATGCCAAATTCATAATCACATTAATACACCAAATAAACATGCACAAGGAGATTCCAACATCATCAATAATGAACATAAAAAATCTTACAAGGTCAAGGAGATACATCCAAACACAAGATTGGGAAGAACACACAAATAAATTCATATACAAGATATCACAAGAATTTTTTGGATATGCAATCCAAGGTACAAAAGGGAGATATGATTGTCCTAGGTACTAGCAATGAATTTTCATTATGAGTATGTATGGTATGAAAGTTGAGGATGTTAGGATTTACCGATAGGAATGAGGAATTAAATTACCAATTGAATGTAGATTTTAAACAACGAAACAAATAAATGAAAATTAACAAAAATAATACAATAAAAATTTAATGAGGTTCACCCTTTTTTTGGGCTACATCCACAAACAACAATCCAATTTTATTATAACTTCCAGGAATTACAAATTACATAAACCTGCAACAAATTGTTGTAACGTGCAACTACAAACTCTCACAATTTTCATTGTTGAAATTCCCACACACTCTACTACATGCTCTCATCACCAAACTATGACTATAATTTTTGCACATTATTCTCTTCACATTTTGCATTTTTTGTTGCAAGCTTCAAACACTTTATGTCACGGTTGTTCATCTTCAATTCACGTGACCATTGACATTTGAATCTATGGTAGAAAATAGTTATCATTTTAGGTGGTTTAAAATGGTTATTCAATTGAATTACAATACAAAATAGTAGAAAATTTTCTTTATTAAAATTAGGTAAATTTCTTGCACTCCCCCATTAATCAATTTGGGGGGAAATTGTGCTAGACAAAGTGACCAAACTATAAACTCCAAGCGATTATTAGGCTCTTCAAATCAACAGAGGAGCATGCCCCCATCCTATGGAGGTCCTTAACAACACTATTATCAATCACAATCCATCCCAAAATCTATTGTCTTAAAAATGCCAAAGCAACCCACCTATCCTTTGCAATAATTTTTATATATTCTCTTAGGCTTATGGAAGTATCTTATAGGTCTTCTTTAGTGTTTACTTATGAAATTTCTTGTTCATTTTAATTATATCTTATTTTAACCTCTCTTTTCCTCATCCTCACTCAACATACAAGTGGACGGACCTGTTAAATTTGATTTGATCCTAGG
This sequence comes from Sequoia sempervirens, assembly GCA_007258455.2. Taxonomy (NCBI): domain Eukaryota; kingdom Viridiplantae; phylum Streptophyta; class Pinopsida; order Cupressales; family Cupressaceae; genus Sequoia; species Sequoia sempervirens. The sequence goes on along the minus strand of VDFB02343673.1, from coordinate 56,326 downwards.
GCCTAGGTTCCTACAAAGTAAGGCTTACATAACCCCATTTGATATTCCCATCATGTTTCCATGATAACTCATATTCTAAAGACATAAAATGTTGAGGAAATTTAGCCATAGTTTTAACGTAAAAATTTAATTTCCGTAATATATGCACTCTACTTTGATGCCCTCCTCACATCTTCAACCCTTTCCCATGGTGTACTTATTTTCAAGATAATGTTTGGATGGATGGTGGCTTGTAGATTTTTAAGGATGCTTTTGCTAATGGAACTTGAAACAATGGAAAATGGGTGATTGATTTCGTATGGTTTAGGAGATAGAGAAAACCCACTTCACAATTATTTCATTGACGGGAAACACTAGAGATCTCAATCCAATGAAGAAAGGGGAAAGAGATCTTGCAACAGGGTTGTCCTAGGGTTTGATTATGGATTAATGAGGGGTTCACCACCAAGATAGGGCTTGTAAAGACTAATGAAATGTAATATCTAATGTTTAAACCTAGTGATGCATGAAACTTGAATGAATGACCTAGAAATGCATACAAATCATAACAGAAGGTTGTAAAATCATAAGTGTGCACCTCGAAACCTAGAGGCTTGAATGAAGTCCTAAAATTCTCAATATGTTATTTTGAATGCTAAGTGGGACTTATACACCAATCTGGATGATGTATTCCCAGATTGGGTTTTCTAAACCAAAACTAGAATCTAACAATTTTGATTCTAAATCTCCAAAAACCCTAAAAATTGGCTATATTGGGACTCATACGCCTAAGGTGGTGTATCATTCCTAGTGTGGTTTTTCTAAAGGTTAAGGTTTGGTTCTACTCTCCAATCTCTTCTCTCTCTACCACACTTTTTTTCTAGATATGAAACCCTAATTTTGAACCTGTAGATGACTTTTTGTGAAGATAGCAACCTTGCAAATGAAGGGAAAACTCCAACAACTTTCTCCAAGCTTGTAACCTAATATTCCAGAGATCTTCAAGCTCCAAGACACCTATCTTAAATCACACATATAAGGAGAAGAAAAACTTATTGATTGTTAGGAAATGGGGGTTTTCCTTGGTCAAACCCCTTTGAGGTAATTAAACCAAATGATGAGATAATGAAATAAGGACATGAAACATGAAACATGAGAGATGATACCTTGAATGATTTCTTGTAAATCAATAACCTAGCATGAAATGGTCATGAAGGATGTAGATCTAGATCTTTGGATAGTGTAGAACAATGCTTGACCTTGGATCTTGAATGCAACATCACAACACTAGCTCAATAACATGGTTGATGCTTGATATCCTTGACATGATGATGGATCTTGCATTGTTGCAATAATTGATGAAGAATCTACCCTTGAATGTCTTAGAAATGATTTTGAATGCTTTCATGAGGCTCTTGTGAAGTCCTAGAATGCTCAATTATTGAGTGCTTGACTTGATATCATGAAGGCTTAGTCTTGCTTAGGTGAAATAAGGATTTGAAAGCTTGTTTATATAGGAAATGCATCCAAATGACCATGTATTAGATCCCATAGGTCGACATCCATAAAATTTGAATTTAAAACCCTGATTTCCCACTCAAAACTCAAAAAAGGAGCCAAATGGGACTCATACGCCACTTGTGGCATATGGGTCCCACATAGTGGGACTCATACACCTAATGTGGCGTATGGGTCCCACAGGGCCTTTTTAGAGAGAGAAAATGTTAGGGAGTGAAGAAATTAAGTTTATTTGAGGTCTATGTCGGGATTTTTGTTAAAATATGCTTTGAGATGCATAGTAAAGTGTCCTAAAGGCCTATTAATGATGATATAATGGTTATAAATGTAAAAGGGCCCAAAACACAATGTGAAAGTGTAGATATATACACTTTACAACATTAAATTAAGGAAAAATTGGGTCTATTTAGCTTAAAAGGGCCTAAAATCCCATGTGAATGTGTACAACACATTACAACACTAGATTAGGTCCATTGAGTTTACAAGTCTCCTAAATTTAATGTGAAGGTGTAAATAAATACACTTTGCAACACTAAATTAAGGAAAAGTTAGGTTTATTTAGCTAAAAAGGGCCCCAAATCCAATGGAAATATGTACAACACATTACAACACTAGATTAAGGCAATATTAGGTCCAAGGCCTTTAGATTTAATGTGAAAGTGTAAATGAATACACTTTACAACATTAAATTAGGGTAGAGTTAGGTTTATTTAGCTTAAATAGGGCCCAAGACCTAATGTGAATGTGTAAAACACATCACAATACTAGATCAAGGCAACCTTAAGTTCATTTTAACATTAATCATTCCCAAATCAAGCAAGAAAAAAGGGATAATTTTTTTGTTGCCACATTTAGCCCCCACTTTAGTAAGAGGATGAACTTGCTTCAAACTCACACTAAAGTAGACATTCAAGAGGGTTCCAAGTGTACCGGTGCGAATGGTCTAGGATAACAAAGATCGAGGAGGCATTCAAGCCCCCAGGGTCCAAGATCCTACGTCAAACTGACATAAGCACAAAAGGACACACACAAGGTGTATGATATGCGGCATCAAGATATGCAAACATGTAATGTCAATGACTAAAAGAAAGAAAAACAAAAACAAGTAAAAATAAAAAGAGGTGGATCAAGCCTCGACTGTTTCTCCATTGCAATGTGGATCAAACCTAAGTTTTTTTTTCAAAAATGCATTCTCACTCTAAGGCGATGAAACTTTAGGTTGTCCATTGGGTGAATATCCAAAAGGTGAGACACATACAGACATGGCTAGTATGCGCTCACACACACATGAGTGGCTAAGGGAAATTCATGCCCCAGATCTGCTTCCCCTCCAACCATACCAAAGTTATACCTCCTGATAACTTTGATAAGGCAGTGCACAAGAATGAACTTCAAGCTTCATGAGGCAAGCAAAACTTAGTATGCTTAGAACTCATGAACAAACAAGATGACACCATAGGCAAGAAAAATATGTTACACAAGGTGGCCATATAACCAAAATTGCAAATGTGAAATAGATATGTTTGAAGGTATTTTTCTTAGTTCATGTAAAGTCACTTCTTAGGGGACATTGTGTCTAATGTCTCCAAGAGAGGACAAGTCAAAGAAATATCACACTCTCAGAGGAAATCAAACACAATGACACCACCAAGAAAGGGATGCATCACAAGATGAAAGAAAATCACACAATAAAACATGAGTGTCAATGTATGCCCCCACTTTAAAGTGGTTGCTAACACCATTGTTGTGAGAAATTGCTTTAAAGTAGAAGAAGACATGAATGCTTATTCAGAAATCCCTATGCCAAGTCATGTATTCCCAAATCGAACTACATCATGAATAAGTATGTCACATGCTAGCCAACTTAAGGCATGCTATCCACATCCCAAGCTTGCTCTTATAGTCACATGCAAGGCGATCAACTAGCCAAAAGAGACAACAACAAGTGACATATGAGGACAAGGCTACCTAACCCCTTGCCTCCACTTAGTGCAGGACAAGGATGAGCCGAATAGGATGAGAATAAGTTTGAATTAGAGGAACTAGGTGTTTCAACACAAGGAAGAGCACCATAGTCCCTAAGATGTTGAATTTTGTTAGTTGAAGCCTTACATTCATTAGTAGAATGACCATGAACTCTATGATATGCACAAAATAAAGTCTTGTAGAAGAATTTCTTTCATGTTCTTGGAGGGAGAGATATCAAATGATCTTGGAGGAGTCTTCAGAAGATAACTTCTTGATTTAAAGAAGATGTTCCTTTATTTTGTGACAAAAGATATCTTTTTCTTAGCATTAGGTTTCATACTTATACAAGACTCTTTAGACTGCGAGATTTTGTCCTCTCCTTTTATAGGAGGGTATAAAATCTATCGAATTTGAATCCTTAGTGTTTTGTGTGATGATATGTATGTTAAGCGAAGATCTCTCTATTTCTTTCATTTCTTTCAAAGGACAAAAATTAAGAAGTTACCAGTGTCTATTATTTTAGGATGCACTAATGTTAAAGTTGGCTTGAGAGGATGCTTTGTAATAGTGTTAATATTAAGAGAAGGCTTGTTTGTGTCTTTCGAGGGGCAATAACCAAGACCACTAGTCTTTTATTGTGTGTGAGGCTCTATAGGGACACATATACCTTGTTCTTTAGCACCACATCATTTTCCACTATATCCAACTTGTTTCATAAGTTCATAAACTTTTCCATAAAGCTTTTTCATTTCTTTTGGATTGGGTAGTTTTTGATAGTTTATCTCATCAAACTTTGTCGTATAATTTTCTTCTTCTTCTAAATTGGTTGAGGTGGATGCTTTCAAAGGGTCTTTTGATTTTTTTGTTGACAATACCACTTTCTCTTTTCCCTTTTTAGAGTATTTGTTTATGATATTGTATTCTACCATGAATGTTGGTTTGAAATCTATGGAACCCCAATCATCTTCTTATAGCTTTGTGACTTCCTCAACATGTTTTTCTTTGTCTTTCTATTGCATGGGTTCTACTTGTGTAGTTGGTGTTAATGTTTTCAAAGGATTTTCCTTTCCTTTCTCAATGTTCAAACAACTATTTCGGTCAGGGGAAACTTCAAGTGTGTACACTTTGTTGTTGTAAATATATTTCATTTTACAATGAAGAGTAGAAGGCACCCCATTTATTGCATGAATCTGTGGTCTTCCTAAAACAAGATTATATGATAGATCATGAGGCATAACATGGATCGGTGTTTCTAATGTGCTATTTCTAGTTGTAATAGGAAAAGTGATCACACCAAGCGGTTGTTTTCCTACATTGTCAAATCCATGAATAGATAAAGAATCAGGTTGAATTTTTTATTTACCCACACCAAGCCTATCCAAAAGGTTTACACTACACACTTTAAGAGCAGAGCCATTGTCAACAAGGGTTCTCTTAAAGCATTTTCTATTGTATCTAGCTATTATCATGAAAGCATCATTTTGTTTTTGCACATCCAAAGGAGGGAGCTCACTTTGGTGGAAAACAATGTTAGCATTTATTCCTTGAATCAGGGTTGTTATGTCATTTGGTTGCACATTAGAAGGGATAGGAACTTTTTGTAAAACATTTTGAATCATGTTATGATAATAAGGGGAGGCTTGAATAAGGTCCCATAATGATATTTTAGCAGGAGTATTCTTTAGTTGTTCAACAAGATTGTACTCCTTTCCACTTTGTAAAGGAAAACGAGGAGGGTCGGGTAGGATAGGGTTAGGTAATGGGAGGGATGTTGAAGGTTATTTTTTGTGTTGCAAGTTGTTTCTAGTGTTATATGTATGAGCAATAGTATTATGACTCGACTATTGTGACACATTATTCTTAGTTGGGTAAAGGATAAATTCATGTTTGTTTTGAGTTTGAGGTTTGTGAGAAGGTGGGTAGAGGATGAGTTGAGGTTGAATAATATTAACATCCCTTAGTGAAGGAGATTCTAATGTTACTTCATCATCTTCATCTAAGGAAACTATATCACTATTGTCAATGTTACCATTTTCTTGCACCTTGATATCCTCCCTAGGAGGAGAGTTTTTAGGAGAACTACAAGCTAGATGTTCATGACATTCAAAGGTTGGTTCTTCTAAGATGACTTCATCACAAGTAAGAGAGTTATCAATGGTTGAATTTTCTTGTTTATTAATGATGGAATTCTCTTGTTTGATAATGTTTTCCTTAGGAGAAGAGAGGAAACTAAGATTCTCATGGCTCTTATTGCTTTGATCTTCTACTATCAAAGTTTCTTCTTCTTCACCAATATTACAGATATTAGGAGAAAGTCCAATTTGATTGTTATGAATGTCCATGATTTCACCCTTGTTTTATAGGGTCTCATTCTCTTGTGCCTTAATATCTACCCTAGTAGGAGAGCTTTTAGGGGAGTAACAAACAAGATGTCCATCACATTCCATGGTTAGGTTTTGTAAAGTAGCTTCATCACAACTAGGGAAGGAATCAAGGGAAGGAGAACTATCAGTGTTATGCTTATGAGTGATTGAATCCTTTTTTTCAAATAAATCTTTCCAAATGTTAGGGACATTAGGAAGGGTATAAATTTAATACTATAGCTTTCAATCATTGGGTCTTCTAACACCCACATGTCCTCTTCACAAATGTAATTTTCATGATCATTCTCAATTGTATTCGCTTTCTTTAAAGCATTCTCATAAGTAGTAGAGGTGTTGGGAGAGGAATGTAAACTAAGTAAAGTAGTGGAAATGATCTCATCTTCTGGTGTTAAAATATCTTCCCAAGCGAAAAGAGAAGAACAAGCAAGACTTTCATGATTCTCAACAATTGCATCTTCTTTCACCAAGATAAATTTGTCACTAATAGGAGCAGTATCAGGAGAAGAACAACTATGGTCGCCATGGATGTCTATGCTTGTATCTTCTATCACATCATTCCCAAAAATAGGAGAGATAAGAGGGGGATCAATGACGAACAAAAATTTCCTACAATACTTAACAAGATCTGAAAATAGAACATGAAGTATGATAACTATAGATTTTTGCAATGAAAACATGATGTAATGATTATCCTACAAATTTGAAATGCAAGAATGATAGATAAAACATGCAAAGGATAATGCAATTTTTCAAATTTTTAACATGATAATTGAATGATTATGATATGTAACAATGTGAAAATTAAATGTTGTAAATTTCAATTCATGAAATGAACCAAATTAATCTAGATCTAATGAAATGCATGTAATAGAAACTCAGCTAATTGAAACAAATAACAAATAGAAGCAAACAAAAGTGCAGAAACAAGGTTTTAAATGTTGTAAAATGAAGTTTCAGATGTGCACTAGGACTAAATCACCCAGAGGGGTGTATGAGACCCAGTGAGGTTTTTTTGCACAATTTTTAGTAATTTTTAAGTGATTTTTATGCTTTCCAGTTTGTATGATCTGTAGACTAAATGCAAATGAAATTTTTAGATGATTTTCAGTGATGAAAGATGCAAAAATGCAACCTATATGCACTTTCACTAATGCAAGATTTTGAAACCCTAGTTGCAAATTAATGAGTGCAAAACCTAACGCAAAGTTAATGCAAGCTAGATTTAGGATGATAATGCACTCTAAATCAGAAATGATGTGTTCTAAATGTGGGTTCACCAAAATGAAACAAAAAAAAATAGGAGATTGCTTTCGTATGGTTTCTAGAACATAGAGCAAACCCATTTCACAATTATTTCATTGAAGGGAAACCCTAGAGATCTTAATCCAATGAAGAAAGGGGAAATAGATCTTGCAATAGGGTTGTCCTAGGGTCTGATTATGGATTAATGAGGGGTTCATCACCAGGCTAGGGCTTGGAAAGACTAATGAAATGAAATATCTAATGTTTAAACCTAGTGATGCATGAAACTTGAATGAATGACCTAGAAATGCATATAAATCATAACAAAAAAGTTGTAAAATCAGAAGTGTGCACCTAGAAACCTGTAGAGGCTTGAATGAAGTCCTAAAATGTTGAATATGTTGTTTTTGATGCTAAGTGGGACTCATATGCTAGTCAGAGATATTTAGTCCCAAACTAGGTTTTTTGCACCAAAACTGGAATCTAACAGTGTTGATTTTGAATCTCCAAAAACCTTGAAAATTGGTTGTACTAGGACTCATACGTCCAAGGTGATGTATCAGTCCCAGTGTGATTTTTCTAAAGGTTAAGGTATGATTCTTCTCTCCAATCTCTTCTCTCCCTGTCACACTTTGTTTCCAGATCTAAAACCCTGATTTTAGACCTATAGATGACATTTTTGTGAAGATACCAACCTTGCAAATAAGGGGACAACTCCAACAACTTTCTCCAATCTTGTAACCTAATCTTCAAGAGATCTTCAAGCTCCAAGACACCTAGATCTACAATCACGCCTATAAGGAGAAGAAAACCTTATTGATTGTTAGGAAATGGGACTTTTCCTTGGTCAAACCCCTTTGAGGTAATTAAACCAAATGATGAGATAATGAAATAAGGACATAAAACATGGAACATGAAACATGAGAAATGATACCTTGAATGATGTCTTGTAAATCAAAAACCTAGCATGAAATGTCCATGAAGGATGTAGATCTAGATCTTGGGATAAGTGTAGAACAATGCTTGACCTTGGATATTGAATGCAACATCACAACACTAGCTCAATAACATGATTAATGCTTGATATCCTTAACATGATGATGGATCTTGAATTTCCGAAATAAATGATGAAGAATCTACCCTTGAATGCCTTAGAAATGATCTTGAATGCTTTCTTGAGGCTCTTGTGAAATCTTGGAATGCTCAATTCTTGAGTGCTTGACTTGATATCATGAAGGCTTATGCTTGCTTAGGTGAAATAAGGATTTGAAAGCTTGTTTATATAGGAAATGCATCCAAATGACCGTTTATTAGATCTCAGAGGTTGGCATCCATAAAATTTGAATTAAAAACCCTGATTTCCCACTCAAAACTCAAAAAAGGAGCCAAATGGGACTCATACGCCCCCTATAGTGTATGGGTGCCACTTGGTGGGACTCATACACCCAAGGTGGTGTATGGGTCCCACAAGGCCTTTTTAGAGAGAGAAAATGTTGGAGTGAAGAAATTAAGTTTATTTGAGGTCTATGTCGGGATTTTTATTAAAGTATGCCTCAAGATGTATAATAAAGGGTCCTAAATTTCTATTAATGATGATATAAAGGTTATAAATATAAGAGGGCCCAAAAATCAATTTGAAACTATAGATAAATACACTTTACAACATTAAATTAAGGTAAAATTGGGTCTATTTAGCTTAGAAGGGACCAAAATCCCATGTGAATGTGTACAACACATTACAACACTAGATTAGGTCCATTTAGTTTACAAGCTTCCTAAATTTATTGTGAAGTTGTAAATTGATCTGATTTAGGATCTATGACAATTGGTCTAAAGAATGCTTAACATTACAAAGCTTGAATTTAAAGAACTTTACTCATAACAACATAAATGAAATGCTTAAATGAATAGAATTCAAAGAACGTGATGAGAGAAATAGAAGAGAGACCAAAGTAAGAAGACAAGCTAGTTGATAATGAAGTTCGCCAAAAGGCTACGTCTCTAGGCCCCTCCCCAATAGAGTGACTAATCCGATTAAGCTCCAAAATCAAAATTACAGCTGTAGTACAACTCCATCTCCTTCCAGCACAGCGGCAGGATGTTTCCATGTTGCACAGAAATGGAATAATGTCTTCAGTATAGTCTCCTCACTCATCCCTTGCTAAAGAAAATTAGAAGGCCTATACCCCCCTTTTATACATGCATTTTTCTATAATGGCTAAAACCATCATAATTAATAAAATAACTCCCCTTTAACAAAATAACCCCTTGGCTTTTGTTCCCAACCTCCCCTTGCCATTCCAGGTTTGGATTTATTTGATGGAAGGGGGGATTGGTCCTAACTACATAGATTAATTATACCAAAAAAACCATTTTTGGGTTTGAGAAGTAAACAAAAAAAATGCATGCCATACCTATATTTGAACTGCCAAGCAATCCAACGGCAATTAATACTTTTGGTTGACGGTAGGTCATGGGTTCAACCCCCACCAACCTCTCATTTTAAACCCAATCCAAAAATGTAATAAGACAAAAGGGAGTGGCAGTTGCATATGGGTAGAGGACCGTCACGTAGTGCAATGGCATGAACAATGGCTTGTGTAGTGTAGAGTGGGGGTTTGACCCCCACCAATCTTTTATTAAAAAATTCAACTGTAGACTAGAGGAGCACGTCGACGGGGTGCCACATGGTGCCATCTGATTGGGCCATGTTTCACCTCGCTATTAACTGACAAAGTTGACTATGTAAAATCGTAAGCCAACTAGACTACCTTTTTGTCTATCATGTCACTGTATGGATGGCCACATCATCATACAGACTGCCATGTGCCAAACCCTAATTGGTCCACCTCAAAATTTGTACCACATAGCCTGCCATGCCATCATGTTGACATCATGCTGATGTCATCAACCGTATGACCAGGTCAACCTGTTTACCGCCAACTTTGACTTGTGATATCTTCTGCGTACAGGCTTGGGTTTCGATGAAATGAACATCATTGGGTTCATGTCATCGAGCTCTTCAATTTGATGTTGGTTTCAACATATTCTGAGATGAACATTTTTTCACCTTTCTCATGGCCTCAGGTACCAGTTTGACCAAACTTTGACTAGCCATAACTTGAGCATACAAGCTCCTTTTGACTCTGTTCAAGTTGTGTTGGATTCAATTTCTAGAGCTCTTTCTTATGGTGTTGAATTCTAGAGCATTAGGGACACTTCAATTTTCAATGAAAAATATCCCCCAGATTAGGCCTCCCCACTGGAGAGCTGTTGGACCTCTGAAAGCTTGATTACTCAGAAAGTAAGTGAGGGTAAAGTTCCTTCACTTTACCAATCTCCATCCATTTTTCCTTTCTTGGATGCATCCCCTCTAGTCCCACTCTAAGGTATTCAACTGCTCCTCTTCTTGAAGTTTTGACATTCCTATCAAGAATGACATCCTTTGGCAACTCTGACATGTACTCTGGCGAAAGATCATCAACTGATGGAACCTAAATGTTCATGTCTTCATCCAGTATCATTGGCCCGACTCATACAACTTCAAATTCTCAACTTTGACAACTGAATAGATATGCATGTATGGAGGAAGATTAAGCTGGAAGGCATTGGTACTGATCTTTTCCATAATCTCAAAAGGACCATATATGATTGCCTTGAGCTTTCTTCCTTCACCTTGCATTCTTTCCTTGCTGATATGTAACCAAACTCAGTCTCAAACTTGAAAATGGTGATCACTATGATGCTTATCATGGCGAACCTTGTATTTTTCTCAAGGCTCTACTCCAACTGTGCTTCCATTGCCTAATGAATTTCTTGGACTTTCTGGATGAACTTCAAATACTTCTCTGCATCATGGCATCCATCTTCAACATCATCTTTCCCAAAAGCAAAATCCATCGGTGTTTTAGGCAGATAACTAAAACAAGTCTCAAAAGGAGACCTCTTTGTAGAAGAGTGTGTTGCATGGTTGTGAGCATGTTGCACATAATGAAGACTCTCATCCCATAGCTTAAGATGCTTGTTGTAGTAACCTATGAGCAAATGCACAACAGTCCTATTTACTACCTCTATTTGTCCATCGGTCTATGGATGGAAGGTTGTATTCTTCTTCAGTTTGGTGTCCACGAGTCCCCAAAAAGCTGACCAAAATTCCCCTAAATATTGAGAATCTCAATATGATACAATAGAAGTAGGTAACCCAAAATGAACCCATACAAATTGAAAGTACATGTGAGTTGTCAGTTTAGCAACGACCTATTTCTTACAAGGCATTAGGATACATAGTTTTTTGAACCGGTCAACTACTGCATACAAATAATCATGTCCCTTCCTAGTCATAGGTAACCCCCTGACAAAATCCATTGACACACTTTCCCATGGACGGGATGGTACAGGTAGAGGTGTGTACAACCCTAATTTCCTGTTACTAGGTTTACTAGTTACACACATGACACAACCTCTAATATACTTGGATATAGTTTCTTGCATACGAGGCCAATAACAATACTTTTGCAACTGAGTGATTATTTTTCTTACCCCAAAGTGTCCTACAATCAATGAGGCGTGTGCTTCTCTGATTACCTGTGCTTGTTCATCCTTTGGAATGCATAATTTTCCCAAGTGATACAATAGTTTTTCCTGCACATAGTAATCTTTCTCTTCTACATGTTTTCCTACAATTAGAGTTGAATAGATTTCCTTAAAGTTTTCATCATTAGCATACTATTCCTAAAAAATTTCATGTACCATGGAACTACCTTTAAGGATAATCAAAGCATTCATAACAGAAGGCCTAGACAACATATCTGCTACTTTGTTATGGGAAAATTTTTATACTTAATAACCAAATGAAACTATTGCAAAAAACCCATCCATCAAAAATGCCTACTTTGTTGTAGTTTAGATTGTGAGTGAAAATATTGAAGTGGCTGGTGATCAATGTGGATTACAGTTTCTTTCCCCATTATATAATGTTTCCATTTTTTAGCACTCTAAACTAAAGCATAAAGTTCCTTATCATAAGTGGGATATTTACTTACTACTCCTAAAAAGGCTTTAGAGTGGCAGCAGACTCGTTTACCTCCTTGCATGAGTACGACTACCATGGAAAACCCACTTGCATCTTTCTCGATCTCAAATGGTCGATGTAGATCTGGTAAAGCTAGAACTAGTGCAGTGCTCAACTTTTCCTTCAAAGTGTCGAAAGCCTTCTATTGTGGACCTCCCCACCGAGAAGTTTTCAATGAACTTTCTCCAGTACTGAACTGCACCTAGGAAATTTCTAACTTCTATGACTATACTTGGCTTAGGCCAGTTTACAATAGCTTTGACCTTCGCAGGGTCTACTTTCAATTGACCACCTCCTACAACATAGCCTAAGTACACTAAGGATGTCTTAATGAATTCACATTTAGACATCTTTACATAAAGTTTTTCTTTTCTCAATACATCAAAAACTTTCTTTACATGACTTACATGATCTTCCCAAGTTTCACTGAATAGAAGAATATCATCTAGATAGACTATGACAAAATCATCAATGAAAGGACGAAATACATCATCCATGACACATATGAAAGTAGCTAGTGCATTACAAAGCCCAAAGGGCATAACCAACCACTCAAATAGCCCCTTTTTTTCTTAAATATAGTTTTCCAAATGTCATCTACTGCAATTCTTATCTGATGATAGCCACTACACAAGTCTAACTTAGTGAAATAAACTGCATGCTTTAACTGATCAATTAAATCATCAATTCTGGGAAGGGGATACCTATTCTTTACCGTTATCTTGTTCAGTGCACAATAGTTAATGCACATTCTCCAAGTTCCATCTTTCTTTGGAACCAACACAATTGCAAAACCACAAGGAGATGTACTAGGACGGATGACTCCTTTCTCTACCAACTCCTGAACCAACTTTTTGATTTCCTCATTCTGCATAATTGATAAATGTGAACCAAGATTCCCAACCTGCACAAACATAACAAACAATCAATAGATTAGATCAAATGCAAGGTTAAAATCACGATTCCTCAAGAAATCCATTTGAATGCAAAAGAAAAGGAATGAAATGAAGAACACAACAAACTTAAAACAAAGATATCAAATCCTATTCTAAAACAAAGAAAACTCTTAATCTCTTGAGGGAGTTGGTGCCAATTTGATGTGAAAATTGGCACTTTCCCAACTCCAATGATGTGATGAATATGATTGACAATGAAGAGTGATCTACTTGATGAAGACCTCCAATGTGCTCCATGATAAAAATATACATAACCTAGCTAAGATTGGATGAAATTGGATGAAAATTGCTATGAATTTGAGTATAGTAAGTTTACTCAAGTTGTGGATGATCAAATGAGGAATAAAGCCTCTTCTTTAAAGAATATCAAGTTAAAGAGATGTTGAAAATGGAGCAATGTGGGACTAAGAAACAAAAAATTACAAGATGCCACTTGTTAACATGTGAATGGATGAAGGATTAGCAAGTTTTGAAGAATGTGTCAATAAATGCATATATTTGAAATTTGAAAATGGTGAAATAACAAGGTGGAGGGAGAGTCAAATGGAGTAATGACCACTTGGCTCAACGCAAAAGGACTTGTAAGATGAAATAAATGCCTTGTTGGAAGGACAAAGTCCACTTGAATTTTGAATTCAAATTTGAGAGAATATTCCTTTATTATTCCTTTCGAGAGAAAATAGAGATTTAATAAGTGAATTAAATCTATTTTCACGTGCAAGTTGCAAAAGCTAGAGGATGGGACATGGATTAAGATTAAATTAATTGAGGATTAATTAATTTAATGAGGATTATAATGATGTGACATATTGATTTGTATTTATGGATTGATTTAAATCAAATATGAGAAGAATATGATTTCAAGATTAATTAAATAAAGATTTTGTTTTATTTAACCAAGGAGATGAAGTTAGATTTAAACTAAATAAGTTTTTAATTTATTTAATTTAATGGATGGATTTTAGAGATTTAATCAAATAAAATTGATTATTTAATTAAATAGGGATAATTAGATTAGACTAATTGATTTAATTAGCAAGAAAGAATGACTTAATTAGATAAATGATTTATTTAATTAAGAGAGGATCATTGATGAACTTAATCAAATAAAGGTATTCAATTAAATGGTTAGACCAAGGGATGATTTAGGATGAAATGGTGTTAGTGGTCGGGATCAGATGTACAATGTCAATTAGTACATTTTATGTGCCTACATTTTTCCCCTCTTTGAAGCAGTGCACTCGTTGTGTTGTTTCAAAAAATAAACGATCTTGATCAAAAGCCAAACTTTTTTTTATTTTAAAAATTGCCCCACTGCTGCCCTAGTGAGGGAAATTATGCTATTTCATTGCCCCCTCGAGAGATCAGACAAAAAAATTTGATTTTTTTGGGTGATCTCGCGAAAAAAGGACGAGGTGGCAGACAAGTCCAAAAAGGATTCAGGAGATCAAAAAATGAGGTAAAATGCCAAAAAATGGTGTAAAATGACCTTCAGATGGATGAAAATGGGTTTGGGGGACCTAGACCTCTTCTGGATGGCTAAACAGGGTCAAAAGCAAGCTTAAATAGGCCTTAGGAGGTCACTTTCAATTCATTTGCATACATAGCTTTTAGAATTCCTTGAGATTTGAGCCCTAATACCGTGATAAGATGGCACAACGACAGCTCCCATTGCATATCTCTGACCGAGTACAGACGTACCAGTGACCTCCCAGCCTTGGGGCACCGGTATATAAACCTTACTTGAGCTTCACTTTTCATTTTATGCATTCATTTATTGCATTTAGAACTAGGTCACTTGTAGCGATGCTATATATTACCGCTCAAATTTCAAACTGGATTGCTATGTCTTTTAAACTAGATCGTCATCACAAGATGGACCGCCGTGGTGGATTTTGGAGTTTGGGAAAATACTTCAAACTCTGACGCATTCATGAAATGGAGCGTTGGATTTCAAACTCCGATGCCACGGTGAACTTTAGAATTAGGGGTTGGGATGCTTAAGCAAAGTGCACTGTTGCAGTGTAGTTTGGGATTTGAAGGTGCCAGCATTGCTATTTGCAAATTTCAAATTGTGACGCCTTCACAATTTGCAATGCTAGGCTAGTTTCTTGAATGCTCAGGATAAATTTTCCTGATGATTTTAACATGGTGACCTTTCCTAATGTAGGAGGCAGCGAGGGAGCTCTATTCTCCTGAGCACAGATCGCGGGAGATATTCGGCTACTTGCGAGATCTGACTGACAGGGAGAAGGACTGACTTCATGAGATGGGGCTATGGTGCATTGCTTATGCAGCACCTATGCGGACCCATCTTGGCATGATGTCTACACTTGTTGAGAGATGGCACAGTGAGACATCATCCTTTCATCTTCCCATTGGTGAGGCCACCATTACCTTGGAGGATGTGTGGAGCATCCTTAGACTTCTGATACATGGTCGGCGAGTTATTCATGATATGGATGCCAGATGGGATGCTTGTCATGCAGTCTTGGCTATAGAGGACATGATATATTACAAGGGTTAGATCAATTTAGATCACCACAGGACCCTCATGACACCCTTCCGACTAGTGATTGCTACCATCATCTCTGGTCTTGTCACTCCAGATCGACGAGGCCAATACTTCAATCTTGGCTGGGGGCTTTGCTAGGAGCCGATGGTTTGTGACAAGCCAATCCATTTTACATGGGGTCCTGATCTTCTTGCCTCCCTTTACAAGGATTTACATGAGTATGCATATTTGGACGGCAGGGCACTTGGTGCAAGTGTCACGCTCCTTCATGTGTGGGCGTGGGAGCATATCTCCATTCTTCGGCTGTGGATTGTTCTAGTGCCAGTCGGGCTCGATGATCTAGTGGTTTAGCATTACAAGGGTGGTGTGCCCTTCACACACACAGGTGAGCATGAGATCCCTCACTGGAGGAGGGTCATTAATGAGATGACAGTGTTCACATGGCACCCATACCTTGGTCAGTCCAGATGGGTTGATGATGTACAACAACTATTCTTTGCCTGCTAGGACTAGTTTATGTAGGGGCGGGAGCACACTATGATCAAGAGGTATCTACCAGGACGAGGTTTAGGATAGGCTAGACGATGACTACGTTGCCATTTTTTCTCGCATAGTATTGCAAGGTGCCTTGGGGTGATACATTCCTGCCTCCGAGGTAGTGGACAATTTCAGGCAGCTAGTGGCCCGGCCATGGGTGTATGATCAAGGGGTTGCAAATCCAAGAGTGACTCAGGCATACAGAGATTGGTTCTGACCGCCTCTACATTTGACAGTTATAGGTGCACCCTTCATTCGACAGAGAGCCAGGGGCAAGGGGCAGGTCAAGGATAAGGAGGTGGCGGTCCTCCAGCAGGTCAGGTGGTACAGGACCAGCCTCCACAGGTTCAGATGGATCAGCCTCCTGTCGATGTACACATGCAGGACCAGGATCAAGGGTCGGAGGGTGGACATGATGGGCACTAGGATCAGGTTTCCACACCACCACGAGCTAGGGGTGAGGACTAGCCTCACATGTAGCCTCTACCAATATAGCCAGCGGGTCAGCCGGATTCAAGAGACAACTTCATATTACAGTTGCAAGCTTAGGTCCAAGCCTTGACAGCAGAGAGGGACCAAGCCCGTGCAAAGAGAGATCAGGTGATTTTATAGAGGCAACCCACAAAGCTACAAGTGGCTGCAGAGATGGGCCACGGACAGTAGCAAGAGAGTATGGTGGCTTCCTCCTCTCACAACACAATGTCCCTTCACTCATATAAGGAGGCCATCCGAGAGGCAGATTACTATCGGTTGTGTTATCATCAGGCCGTACCTAGAGCAATCTGGGCCCCAAATTATTCATAGCGGACCAGCCACATACCGGAAAAGGTTCACGGTGACAGAGGCGAGGGCAGCAAGCAGGAGGGTTAGACCTCCTTTTTTATCAAGACATTATTCTTTCATGCCATATGGGCTCATTTTTTATAGCCCATTGGGCCTTTTGTACTCATACACACATGTATAGTGATCTGATTATTATTTTGTACTATGACAATTACTTGATGATATATATATGAGATGACGATGTTGATGTGATGTGTCGTGCACCATTTTTTTATTACGCATTTGTGGATGATTGTATTTCTATATGTGATGCAATAGTGTTATGGTATTATGATGTATGTGATGGATATACTATGTATGGATGCATTTATTTCTGATGATGTATGTGTTATGTGATGGCTATGCGACTAACAGATCTATATTATGCTTCTAATGAATGATGATATATGATATGTATTTGTGATATGTGATATAGATGTTTATGATGGCGCATTTCTCTTTTAGTACCTTTTATGTATGCTTTAATGATGGTGTATGATGCAATCTATATGATGATTTATGTATGTTGATGCAAAAGTGATGATTTATGAAATGATTTCTTTTTCGATATCTCTTTTTTTTGTGATGATGGTGATCATAATGTGAATGCAATGATCATGATATGTGGCTATGCAATGATGAATGTATGTGATTTTCCATGTATGATATGCACTTATGGTGATGTTATATAATGATGTGATGTGATGTTATATATGAAATGATATGTTATGCAAAATGGTATGGAGATGATGATTTATGATCTGTATGCAAAATGATATGTGAGTAATGACCTTATGATGTATATGTGATGGCATAATGAATGCTTTTATGAGATGTTTTATATGATTATGGATGGATGTATGCACTTAATGCAATGGGTTGTTTATAATGCTTATGTACCTATTATGCTTCGCTTAATTATGCATTGGATTCTTATAATGATATGGGATGATTTATGAAATGTTTATGCAAAATGATTGCAATGTGGTGATTTACGAGATATTCTATATGATATGGATGGATGATGGATGATATGCATGTTTATGATGATGCATTTCTTGTATACTTTATGCAAATAGATGCAAATGACTGGCCTATTTATGTGATGTGATGGTGGTTATATGATTATGCAATGGATGATGTGATGGATTAATTATGTTTTCTATGATTACGTAAGAGATGTTCATATGCAAATGTGTATGTAATGTTATGATTATGAGATTTTTAAAATAATAAATCTATATTATGTTCCTATGAGATGATCAATGTTTTCTATATGATATGCATTGTGCTAACAATTTGTGGATGCAGGATGAATGCATTCTTAGTGATAAATGATTAACTGTCATAGTATCTTGTTAGCGTGAAAAGCAAGAAGAAATGGAAGAAAGAAGAGGTTCCAACAAGACACAAGATGATGATGATAATGAATATCTACTGTGGAGTTGGGATTTTCAAAGGGCCAATTATCTTATGTTTGATAACACACATAAATACGATGCATCAAGGTATTAAGAACCAGGATAGCGTTGTAACTAGTGTGATGGAATTTGACTCGACAATTAGATAGGAGTATTCTTGTTCACACCTGACATACATAAACCTTACTAGGATGGACTTTAGGTATTTCACACATCTTGAACCAAAACAAAGGAAGGCAAGCCTTCCTATGTGGTCAACAAGATATCTAAAACACCCTCTGTATATACCCAAATAAAGCAAGTATGCACCAAGTTATATTACAAGAAAGTCCAACAAGTGCAACAGATAAAAAGATAATGATTGTTGCCCCATTCCTATCTCTCTAAATCCCTTTGTTGGGGACATCATTGAGAGGTCCTTGGAATGAGCATAATAAGATAAAGACAAAGATAGTAAACAAACAAGTTGATGTTCTTCAATATCGCTAGCCAAGACTAAACTATGGTGATGTTTGATGTTGATGTCTATTGTAGGAAGGATGCATCCTAGGACATGACAATATTAGATGATTTGATATGGGACTGATTGGATGATAAGCTATTGACACAAGGAGTTGACCAACTTGCTTACGTACTAACCCAGACTTTGAGATTTTGACATTTTGAGTTTTCACTTTTAACCTACTAGACTTGTTTCTGACTGTTTTACCAAAGGTTGAGGATGACAATCATTTATTATGAGTGATGTTTATTGCGAGTGAAAGCGAAATGAGACGGATGGATTTTTTCAAATATTTGGATGTTTTTGGAGTTTTTTGCACTATTTTGAGCCTATTTTTGTATTTTTTTTAGATTTTTCAAATGTTTAGATTTTTTATTTTTCAAATGTTTTGGGGTTTTCTGAGATTTTGACTAAGAGACTAACCTAAAGACCTATCCTAGGGGCTTTGGGGGCTAATCAACAGATTAGCCTTGCCTACGTTATACACACAGAGACCACGTAGTTTGACTGACGACTTGACCGATTTACAGATGAAGATATACATGATGAAATGTCAGTTTATTATGACAGACTCCTAAAGGACTGATCTAAGTGTCTCAAGGGATGATCATAGATCAACCTTTCCTATGTTTAAGGCTCAGAGACCTGTATTTCAACTAACGATTTGACTAATTTATAAATAAAGATATACATGATGAAATGTCAGTTTATTATGAAAGACTCCTAAAGGACTGACCTAAGTGTCTCGGGGGATGATCATAGATCAAAATTTCCTATGTTCAAGGCTCAGAGACCCATAGTTCGACAAGACGACTCTAGTTTTTTTACTTTTTGAATGACTTTTTTACCTATTTTTGAATTTTGATATATGTTTTGGTTGTTTTTTGGATTTTGTGATTTTAGGACTTCAAGAATATACACAAATCCGATCTGATGAGAACATGCCCCCAGCATGATGCAATAGACTATTCTGATAAAGGTAGGACAAACTGACCTTGAGGATGGGATGATTAATACTAGGAGGGATCATGATATGGACATAGTACCAAGCTATGATACAGATGCAGATGGGTGATGGATGGAGATATGGAATGTGATGGATGATGGAAGCTTGATGGAGGGATGATGCAGAACAAGCCACGAAGATCCTAGTGGATGGAAAGTGCTTATTTACACAAGGCGCGTGTTTGCCGGTTTTCACCAAGGTACTTGCCCAAAGCGCCGCCGAAGTGGTTTTCACCAAAGGACATTTTTTCTCTTTATTGTTTTTAATCATTTTTTTAATTTTTGGGGATTTTTTTCTTTTTAATTTTTTTAATTTTTAATTTTTTTTGTTGTCACCAACACGCCTATTTGCCAAGTTTTTTCCAAGGTAACCATTTTTTCAGGACATTTTTCTGATATTTTTATTTTTTGGGTTCTATACCTTGAAAGATTAGGCATACAAATTTTTGAGATGAGAGTTGTTCATGGGCTCTTGCAGAGGTTCCCCTTCAGGTGTTGATAATTGATATACCCCTAACTTATAGCTCGTTGTGATAACAAATGGTCCCAACCAATTGGGTTCAAATTTTCCTTTGTTGTTTGGATTTGGGATGTTCTTTTGATTCTCCTTTAGCACCAGTTCTCCAACTTGGAAAGTCTTGCTTCTAATTTTCTTGTTATAGCTCCTCTTGAGTCTATTTCGATAGACTTGCAAATAATTTAAAGCCTCTATATGCCTCTCATCCAGTAGCTCCAACTCATTCAGTCTTGATACTCAGTATTCTTCATTTGTTTTGAGGTTTTGTAGTGATATTCTTAATGACGAGAGCTTGATCTCAGTGGGAAGTATGTCTTCTAATCCGTAGGCCAGGGAGAATGGGGTGGCACCAGTGGGTGTGCGGATGCTAGTTCGATAGGCCTAGAGGGCGAGATTGAGCTGCAGATGCTATTCACGACCTACGCCACTAATTATTTTCTCGAGGATCTTTAAAATGGTTTTATTGGTGGCTTTTGATTGACCATTTCCTTGGAGATAATATAGGGTGGAGAAGTGATGTTGGATTTTGATTTTTTCGCAAAGGTTGTAGACATCCTGATTTTTGAATGGTGTCCCATTATCAGAGATAATAGCTTGGGGAACACCATATCTACATATGAGATAGTTCAAGATGAACTTTGATATCTACTTCCATGTTATGTAGGTCATTGGTATGACTTCGACCCACTTGGTAAAGTACTCAGTGGCGGTTATGATGAACTTATGGCCATTAGATGAAGTGGGAGTGATTTTTCTAATGAGATCGAGCCCCCAATATGGAAAGGGCCATGGTGTGATGATGGGATGAAGTTCTTTAGCTGGAGCATGGTTGAGGTCTCCATGCTGTTGACATTGTAGACACCTTCTGACATAGTTGTGTGCCTCTTTCTCCATAGTGGGCCAATAATACCCCATCATCAGTAGTTTCTTGGCCAAGGTCATTCCACTCGAGTGCAAACCACAAATCCCATTATGCACATTTTTTTAAAGCAGTCGAGGCTTTGTTAGTATTAAGGCAGGGTAATAAGGTTCCCCCTATGCTTCTAGGGTATAAGGTATTTCCTAGGATGACAAACCTAGAGGATTTTTTAGCAAAAAAAATTTTTAAGCTTGAGGGTAAGTTAGCAGGTAAGACACCTATTTGTAGGTAGGTATAAATGTCATGGTACTAGGGATCTACAGGACCAACAATTTCACACACAAATTCTGACTCTGGTACCTCGAATGCAAGCACAAGAAGCTGATCTACCAAGAATTCATGTTTTAGGATGTTGCGAGGGATTTCCAGTAAGGATCCAATTGTTTCTATGGCATCTACAACTTTGTTGTTTGCTCTAGGAATTTGCTTGAATGTGATCTTGATGAAGGATTCTTTGAGAGTCTCCACCAATTTCTTGTATCGAGTGAGCTTATCATCCTTATTCTAGTATTCACCATTTACTTGATTTATTATCAATTGGGAGTCTTCGTATACTCTGAGGTCCATGATGTACCACTGCACTGCTATTTTGAGGCCTATGGTTAAAGCCTCGTATTTTGCAATATTGTTGGTGCAGGGGAATGCCAATTTATATGATCTAGGTATGCAATCCCCCTATGGGGTGATGAAAAATACACCAACACCTGATCCATGTTGTGTGTATGAGCCACCTAAATAAAGTTTCCAGTGGTTGGCTATGTTGAGATTGAAAATGGATTCATCCAGAAACTCTGAGATTAGTGGATTCTTTGAATAGATTGGTGCTTTTGCAAGTTGATCTGCTATGAATTAGCCTTTGATTGCTTTTCACTCCACATATTCAATTTCATACTCTAATAGTATCATGACCCATTTGGCCATCCTTCCGGTGAGCATTTCCTTTGACAGTAAGTACTTGAGAGGGTCGATTTTGGCGATGAGTTTTATTTTGTGTGCCAGCATGTAATGTCTGAATTTCTATGAAGTAAACACTACTACTAGACATGATTTTCTAATGAATGAGTAGTTTAACTCATGCCTTGGAACAATTGTTCTATTGATATAATAGATGACCCTTTCTATCCCATTTTCATTGTGTTGAGCTAGGAGAGCTCCAAGGGCTACTGTTGTTGCTGACACATATAGGATCAATGGCTTTCTGGGGATCGGTGGCATAAGGACCTATGGTGTAAGAAAATATTCTTTGATCTTATTGAAGGCTTCCTCACACTTTTCATCCCACTGGTATGCTATTCCCTTGTGAAGTAGGTGAGAATACAGGATTTTCTTATATGCCAGTTATGCGATGAATCTTCGGATGGACTGAAGCCTTCCCTGGAGACCTCTCAATTGTTTCAATTTTTTGGGTGATTCCATTTCAAGGATTGCTTTTACCTTAGTAGGGTCTAACTCAATACCTCTCATTGACACTGTGTATCCTAGCAACTTTCCTGATTGTTCGTCGAAGATGCACTTCTTTGGATTTAATCGGACCTTGTATTCCTCCAGCCTATCAAAAATAGTACTCAAAGTTGCTATGTGATCCTTCCTCTTTCTAGATTTGGCTAGTATGTCGTTGACATAATCTTCAATATTTTTATGGATCATGTCATGGAAGATTAACGTCATGGCTCTTTGGTATGTTGCTCCTGCATTCTTCAAGCCGAATGGCATCATATTCCAGCAGTAAGTCCCCCATGGACAAGTGAAGGTCGTTTTGTGTTGGTCTTCTTTAGAAATCATTATCTGGTTGTATCCCAAGAAACCATCCATAAGGGAAATCATTTCATGTCTCGTCATCATGTCTACGATCATGTCAATGTTGGGCAATGGGAAATCATCTTTTGGACATGCTTTGTTTAAATCCCTAAAATCTGTGCAGATTCTGATGCTCCCATCTATTTTTGAAACAAGAACTAGATTAAATACCCACTCAGGGTAGTCAATTGGTCATATGAATCCTGCATCAAGTAGCTTCTTTAATTCCATTTTGACTAGCAGGGTGATCTAAGGGTGCATTTTCCTGAGTTTTTGTTGGACAAGCTTTGCTTCAGAATATACTGCTAAGTGATGTACCACAATTTATGGATCAAGCCCAGGCATGTTTGCATAGCTCCATGCAAAATTAACTTGTTTTTCTCTCAAGAAGGCTGCTAGGAGCTCTTGTTCCTCTGATAGTAATGACTCCACATAGAATGTGATGTGTAGTGTCTACTCTGTTCCTAGGTTGACTGGATTAGACTTTTCAGCTAGGACCGTAGATTTTTCCTGATGGAAAGCTCTGAAAGCAAGATTGAATCCCCCATCCTCACGTGCCTCGGAGATGTTTTCACCATTGGATGTGTCCTTTCTTTTTACTTTTTTTGGTTCGGAGAGTGCCACAATGTGGTTTTCACTCAAGGACCTAGAGATTATTCTTAGTTTTTCATTTTTCCGACTAAGGGATTCAATCGTTTCCCCATAATAGGCCTTTGTATCTAGCTCAATGATGAATCCTATTTTTTGATCCCCACACAGAATATTATCTCACAGTCCCATGAATTTTGAAAGTGCCTCATTGTTTTCAAATGTGTCAATAATTGGTGGTCCTCGTTGGTCATAATCGATGAGTTGTGGGTAGACTAGACGAATTTCATGGTTTTGGTTTTCAAGCTCATAAGATAGGTGCTAATCATGAGAAGGGTGGCATCCTCAAAGAGAATTGGTACGTTGGTTATGGGATCCTCATCATCACTACTACTACAGACGTCAATTATGTCAAAAGTAAAATTATCTAAGACATGACCAATGGATACAGGTAAGTGAAGTTTAGCTGGTGTTGGTTCACGGGGAGTCTTGACTGCTTTAACTGGGGGACCTCATCCATGTATGGTTATACTCATGGAGGTACATCTGAGGCCAATATTTCTCATTCGCGTCTTAGGAATGAGGGGTATTATAAGCCCATTGTTGTTTTTCCCCAGTTTTTGGTTTCTATCATAACCCATTGTGAGCATCATTTGCAAACCTTTGCTTTTTTCATCCATTGGTAGATTAGTTTCTAGTCTATTATCTTGGTATAGGAGATGGTATGGGTCCTCCTCTATGACTTCTTGGCCAAGATCCCCCCAACTTCTGAATTTGGGATATTCTTCAGGGGATGTTCGAGAAGTGGAGGCTTGATTTGATTGCAGACATCCTCGTGATCTAGGAGATCTTGTGGTAACTATCCTACCACAAAGGCATTTTTGGGAATCGTATAGTTTCCACAACCGTTGTCCAAAATGATGACTTTGATAACAGAGATGGTGGGGATGGTGGGAGTGTCGAGTGTCTCTATCGCAGAAGTGGAAGTGAGAGTGGCTGGATCAATGTATGATGTTGATGGGCCTTCATCATTTTTAGGCACTTGAGGTATTTTGTAGTATTTGGCCTCTAGGTTCTTGTAGTAGGAGAATGGTTCAGGATATCCATGGATAGTGACCTCTTGTACTTCATATGTGAATTTGACCCATTGATGGAAGGTTGACGCTACTGCTTGCATTGGATGGATCCATGGACGTTCTAGGAGAATGTTATAAGGCAAGTCAAGGACCAGGACCTGATAGGTTGTTTCCATGATAGCTGGCCCTACTTGAATAGGGATTTGGATTGTGCCTTGGGATACTCTATCTTAATCATCATATGCCCTGATTGTAATGCCTTTTCCTTTGTCGATGGAATACTCTGATATTTTTAGGTTCTTTATGAGCTTAAGGGAACAGATATTCAAGCCTGCACCCCCATCCACCAAGACTCACTTGAATTTATTTGTATGCACCAAGAAATCTAAATGGAGTGCATGGTTGTGAGATGGTTTAGTGGGAAAGTCCTGATCAGAGAACGTAAGGAGGTTTGGAGTGATGATGTTTCAGACCATAGCTTGGAATTGTTCCGCATCAAGATCTGCGGGGATAGTGGATGAATCCAATGCTTCCTCAAGGATTTTCTTGTGGGCAGATGAGATTTTTAATAACTCCATGATGGAGATTTGTGTTGGGGTTCTTTTTAGCTGATCAAGGACATTGTAACCATTGGAACCAAATCTGGGTTTGGGTGCGGGTGCTCTGTTTGGCTGAGATGACCTTGCGATGGTAACTTTTCCACCTCTTGTGGTGACTCCACAATTGGCATGGGATCCTTTGATGGTGATGGTAGCACAATAATCATCTAGGGAAGCGACAACATGGTCATACACATGATTCACATTCTTGAAGGTACCTTTCCCCTTATCAGTGTTATTGTTCCCTTTATTTTTATGGTTAGGCATCGGATTCATGTATATTTTGAGATTTTGATTTCTTGTTGGTTGTTCCACATTTATGATTCTTTGATCACTGGGGTCTTGGACTAGGTTTTTTAACCTCATGCAACTATCAGTGGTGCACCCTTTGATTTTGTGGAAGTCACAGAGCTGATTTTCATTGTACTAAGGAGGTTTCATATCTGGTTCTTGGTAGTTCTCATAGGTGGGAGCATTGATGAGGTTTTTGTTTATCAGTTTCTTCATGATGACTTCGAGTGGTTCCCCAAGGGCGGTGTACTTCCACTTGGTGAAGTTCTTGTTTCATTGGGGCAATCCCCTTTGATCGTTAACGTTATTGATTGCTTGATTGTTTGGCTGTTGTGTTGTTGTGTTCATTGGATGGTTATTTTGATGATGGTTTTGTATTTGTTGTTGTGGTGAGGAGGTGTTTTTCCAAGGGGCACTAATGACAAATTTGGCATCAACAACACCATCGTTGGTAACATTTTTTTTTCTTTCCCATGTGGGAGATTTGTCATTGTAACTAGTGGAGGGGTGATTGTTTTGTTGTTTAGGATATGCAGTTGATCCTCCAAGTTGTGTCATAAAGGCTCATTTGATGCTGAGTGCCTTGGAAATCAACTAATCATACGTGGTGATCCCTTGGACTTTGAGGTGGAAATCCAAGAGGTCATCAAGGTTGGATATGATAGTGCACACTTGTTGTTCCTCGGGCATGACCCATTTGCTATGATTGGCCTTGGATCGCCATCATTGTAGGAATGAAGAAAATGATTCATTCTTACCTTGTTTCAGAGCTGATAGTTCCTCAAGACTGACATCCATGGAGATATTGCATGCATAGTTTTTGATGAATGGGTCTATGATTTCTTGGAATGTCTTGATGCATGTAGGTAGGTGAGAGAACCATTCCATGGCATGGCCAACCAAACTCCTAGGAAATAGCTGCATTAGATAAGTATCGTCATATGCAACTTCCATGCAATGAACCTGGAATACCCTCATGTGATCTTCAAGGTTTCCCATCCCATGGTATTTATCACATTTGGGGATCTCAAATCCTTTTGGGAATGGTTTCATCACAAGGATCCTATCGAACAGATAAGGACACAATTTGTTGGATGTTTTTGTGGTTCGCCCTAATTGAAGATCGAGCACTTGTTGTGAGAGTAATTTGATTTGTGCTACGACATCATTTTGTGGATCAGGGGGTGGGATGAAAGTTTTCTAAGGTGGTTCATTTGTTGATGGGATGGGTGGATTGGTTGATGTGTTGATTGGTGGTATTTCCACATTTTGTTGAGCCATGTATGCTTGTACTTGCTACTATATCAACAACGCTTGTTGTTGGTCTTGTTGCTGTTATGCTGGGATTGCCTATTGTTGAGCATGTTGTTGTTGTTGTGCCAACAATGCTTGTTTTTGAGCTTCTAATTGGGTTGCTTCTTGTTTTTCTTTATATTGTTTCAGCGCTTGCTAATATGCTTGACGTTGTGTTGCTTGTTTTTGTGCAAGATACTATGCTTGTGCTTGTGCTTGTTGCGCTTAATATTGGGCTTGGGCTTGAGCATGTGCTTAAGCTTGTCCCTAAGCTTGAGCCTGAGCCTGAGCTTGAGCTTGTATGGCTTGTGCTTGAGCTTGAGCTTGAGCCTAATCCTAAGCTTGAGCTTGAGCTTGTGTGGCTTGTTGTTGTTGCAATAAGATTTGGGCTTGAGCAACCTTTTTTGCTTGTAATGCAACTTGGGCAGTTTGTGCGGCTTGAGCGGCTTGCTAAGCAGCTAGTTGTGCGGCTTGTTTTTCTTGTACTTGCAAGATTGCCTTTTGATAGGCAGCTTGTTGAGAAGATTGAAACACAATACTATATTGGCTTGATGTATTGGAGCTTGGTGGTTGTGGATGTGGTGGTGGATTCAGAATGGTGTTTGTTGTGGTGATGAGAGGCACTGTCGTGTTGATGATTGGAGTTTGAGTGGTAGAAGGTGCGGTGGATATGCTTGGTCCTTGTGAGACCATGTTTTGAGGGATGGTTGATTATGTGGTTATTTTCTGTGTGATTGCTATCTATTGTTACGATGTCGATGACAAGTTTTGAGAGTTTGGTGTGATGCTTTGATTGATGTTTAGGATGTTGATTTGATTTTGATTGATCCTTGGTAAAGGGGGAGCCCTAAGCAAAGAAGTGGTGTGGATGATGATGGAAATGGTGGAAGTGGTGAAAATGTGATGGATGTGATCTCTTGAGGAAATGGTGTAGTGTCGAAAGTTCCCCCTAATCCGAACATGTCACCCTCTCCTTGTGAGGTTGTGGGCAGAGAAGTTTGGGGTGTTGCACGAAAGGATGAAGATGATGGATCATTGGGATCATGGAAAGTGAGAGGGACATATGTATGTAATGGATTTTTGGGTATGGTTTTCCCCAAGATGGTGTTTGCATCCAAGTCTTGATTATTGACAAGGGGGTGTGTTTGTAAGGCATTGAGAAATGCACTTCCCTTGTTAACACTGGGTTGAGTTGGAGCAATGGATGATGTGATTTGCGAGATGTTTTGAGTGATATTTTGGGATGGGGGTGTGGATGAGATGGGGAGTGTGGATGAAATTGGAGGCATGACCTCTAAGGATGGTTCCACTATAGAGCTCACATCAAAATCAAAAGGTAGTTTAGCCCCTTGCTTTGCTAATTCGAGCATGTATAGTGAAGGGTTGAGTCTCCTCGTGATATTGATAATCTTATGGTTCTCCATATTTTGAATCATTTCGGTGATTTCCTCGTGTGACATTCCAAAGGGATTATTGGTAAGATCCTCCACTTGGCCTTCCTCTTGGGGGTTTTTTGATGATGAAGGAAAGTTGATTAGAGGATTACTTGATTCAATGGGATTTATTTCAGAATTTGTTTGACTTAGGTCACTTGTAGTGGATGTTTCTTTGTTGGTTTCCATGTGCCTCTTGTGTTGAGATCTAGTTTGCACCATAAAAAAGGGATCAATTTTCAAGAATGTGGGAGATGAATCTCTAATTCTTTGGATTGATCTAACTTTTAGATACAAAAGAGAATTTAGGATGTTTTTAAGGATCAAAGGTGATATGATGGGGATGATGTAAAAGATGGATGATGTGTATGTTTCAACTTTTGAGCAATCTTGAGGGGATGCTAGACTTTTTAGGACCTTTTGGATTTGTTTTGGATTTATGAACAAATAGACCCTAAGATGTTGGATGATTATCTAAGAGGTAGATTTTCTCAAAGGATGATAATTTGAATATGTTTAGGGAGAAGGATGCATCTACCCACACTTATTCAAACAAGATGATAATTTAACCAAGCATATTAAGAAGGATGAATTTACATATACCTAGATAAACAAGATGGTTTGATAATTTGACTAAGCATATGCAAAAGGATGCATCTACACATACCTAGCAAAAGATGATTTGATGTTTTGATTCAAATATTTCAAGGATTTTGCTTCAAGGATTTCATGATTTTTATTTTTTCCAAAACGCCTAGAATGGAGGATAATTTCAAGATTTTCAAAAGATGATGGTGAGGTGATTGTGGTTTGATGTTCAGGGATGGATGAAAAGTTTTGATTTTGATCCTAGAATGTAACTAAAAGGACACTTGTTTACTAGACCTCAATATTGAAGAACATGCAATACTAACCAAGAAGTGGTTCAAACTAAGCATGCATTTCCGAATTGTTCAAAGGAATGAGTCTATAGAACCTTGTGAATTTTTTGTTTACTTTGATATGTTGCTTTTGATTGCACTTCCTAATGTATTTCTTGATGACCTTTCGAGTGTGACTCCTAAATTTTGAAATTTTTCTCAAGGACTTTTGCTTTGGGATTTTCACTTTCTTGGAAATCATGAGGAACTAACACATGTGTGAGAGCCAATTTTGTTATCTTTGCTTAATGATTTTGTTTTATCACAAACATGTCTCTTTGGTTTTCAAACTAGATGTCCAATGTCTTAACTTCCTCTCATTCCACAAGGTATGTTATGTGGAACTTTGATGAAATCGAAGCAAGGGTTGCGTATTGTTAACTTTAGTTAGAAAATTGAAATATAATCCAAGTGTTTAGAAACCTCTAAGGATAAAATCCCAAGGGCAAGCAATAACACATGACTTTGGTCAATTGTATTTGCTTCCTAAAGGGTTTGAAGTTTTGATGATAATGTTAAATGTTTGTTTCCAAATGTTTTCGAACAAGAAAATTGTTTTGTAACCAAGAACAAGCACAATCCTACGGATATGGAAGACTATATTTGTTGAGTCCCCACTTAGAAAAGCCCAGCTACGCTTATTTTTAGCAAATGGTTAGATGCTTGACCCCACTGGCTCCCCTCCATGGCACTCACTTCTCGAGGCAGCCAAGCATCAATACCCATGAAACTCCCATGGCATATTTTCCATTTCTACTAAACACTGTAAAAGTGTGGGGCAGCTTTAGAATGACCATTCTTGCACCAACAAATAAAGGGATTTTGGCCTTTCTACAACAAGGGTTTTAATTCAGACTTTTTCGTTAGTAGGATTTGATCCAACATGGCAAGAGACCATTTCTTCCTTTCTAGTCGAAGCCAACTACATGATACTGGCCTTTGTTCCAGTACCCACTTTTATATCTCGGCTGGAAATACTCTTGGCTTTAGAGCATTACCGATTGAGTCGTTCCCTTGGGTGAGTACTTTTTCCCTAAGGAAGGCCCTCTAAGATAAACAATAGTGAGCAAACATATCTGTAACTCGATCAATCTTTGTTAAGAAACAAAGAAAGAGTACATGCGATAGGTTTGGATCACACTCACAAGATGTTTTGTTCAATTTTAGTTCCCAAAATGAAGTGTGGAGGAATTACTTTATCCCAACCTAAGACCATAAAAAATCCTTTTGATTCTCAAGATTGTTGTGAGGTGCGAGAGAAGCGCATACGTCTTTTCAATGGTGTTAGTTTGAGTAAGCAATCACAAAACAAAGTAGCACATGTTCTTTTTAATCCAACAAAGCAATAATGACTCCTTTTTATAGCACCAAAATAAGTGTGATAATTTTCCTTTGTTCAATTATTAGCCCCAAACAAAATCTAGTGAGTTTGTGTCCTAAAGATCATTTTAAGCTCCTTTTGTAACAAGAATTTAAAGAGTTCTTTTTAGAGCCCAAAATGAAACTAGTAAGTCCTAATCATGAAAGATAACAAATTTTTCCTTAAGAGGAATAGTGAATCCTCTAAGAGTGTTGAACAAACACTAGAGTGTTTAAAAAAACTTGGTATCATGAAATGAGGTCATCATGCTTCTTTTCCTCTTCACCTTTGATCAATCCAACCTATAAGAAAATCAGTTAGATTCTGCAAAAATAGAGGTCAAGAAAGTAGAAAACAGACCAAATAACTAGAATTTGATAAAAAGAATGTGTTATAAATAAATTTTCACTTTTTACTTCCCTCCAACGGTGCAATCCACAAAGGCATAACAATTTGAAATCACCAGTGGTGCTATATAGTGCAGCTTACCAGTCAGTGTCGCTCTGTAGCCAAACCAGTGAGCATGAAGGCATAGATATTCTGATTAGCGGTGCAGTTTGGATTTTGAAAAGATTCTAGCGAGGTGGAAAAATTTAGTGGTGTTGTTTGAAAATTTGAATTATGGGCGGGAAGTATGGAGCATCGCAGTTTGAAAGTTAGTGGTGTGATATGGCAACGCTAAGTTCTCAGCGGTGCTAAACAGCGATGTTGAGCTTCCAGCGGTGGACTTTCTTGTAAAGACACAAAAACACAAAAAGGCACAAAATTTTCTCAAAAAATGTGATTTGATCTTCTAGTTTTCCCTCCCTCTTGCGCCAAAATGTGAACCAAGATTCCCAACTTGCACAAACACAACAAACAATCAATAGATTAGATCAAATGCAAGGTTAAAATCATGATTCCTCAAGAAATCCATTTGAATGCAAAAGAAAAGGAATGAAATGAAGAACACAACAAACTTAAAACAAAGATATCAAATCCTATTCTAAAACAAAGCAAACTCTTAATCTCTTGAGGAAGTTGGTGCCAATTTGATGTGAAAATTGGCCCTTTCCCAACTCCAATGATGTGATGAATATGATTGATGATGAAGAGTGATCCACTTTATGAAGACCTCCAATGTGCTCCATGATAAAAATCTACATAACCTAGCTAAGATTGGATGAAATTGGATGAAAATTGCTATGAATTTGAGTATAGTAAGTTTACTCAAGTTGTGGATGATCAAATGAGGAATAAAGCCTCTTATTTATAGAATATCAAGTTGAAGAGATGTCGAAAATGGAGCAATGTGGGACTAAGAATCAACAAATTGCAAGATGCCACTTGTCAACATGTGAATGGATGGAGGATGTGCAAGTTTTGAAGAATGTGTCAATAAATACATATATTTGAAATTTGAAAATGGTGAAATGACAAGGTCGAGGGAGAGTCAAATGGAGTAATGGCCACTTGGCTCAATGCAAAATGACTTGTAAGATGAAATAAATTCCTTGTTGGAAGGACAAAATCCACTTGGATTTTGAATTCAAATTTGAGAGAATATTCCTTTATTATTCCTTTTGAGAGAAAGTAGAGATTTAATAAATGAATTAAATATATTTTCATGTGCAAGTTGCAAAAGCTAGAGGATGGGACATGGATTAAGATTAAATTAATTGAGGGTTAATTAATTTAATGAGGATTATAATGATGTGAAATATTGACTTAGATTTATGGATTGATTTAAATCAAATATGAGAAGAATATGATTGCAAGATTAATTAAATAAAGATTTTGTTTTATTTAACCAAGAAGATGAAGTTAGATTTAAACTAAATAAGGTTTTAATTTATTTAATTTAATGGATGTACTTTAGAGATTTAATCAAATAAAATTGATTATTTAACTAAATAGGGATAATTAAATCAGACTGGTTGATTTAATTAGCAAGAAAGAATGACTTAATTAGATAAATGATTTATTTAATAAAGAGAGGATCATTGATGAAATTAATCAAATAAAGGTATTCAATTAAATGGTTAGACCGAGGGATGATTTAGGATGAAATGGTGTTAGTGGTCGGGATCAGATGTGCAATGTCAATTAGTACATTTTACGTGTCTACAATAAATAGTACATGTTGATGTTAGGAAGTGGCACATCCTATTGTAATTGGATTTCATGTTTATCTCTCTCTTGGGTGACAACCCCTTCGGTTCCTAAAACAAGTCATCATAAGTGGAAATAATTTTGACCATTTTAGCTTTATGTTTTGGGTCACACCCCTTGAATGCCTCAGATTTTTCATCTTCTTTGGCTTTTGCAAGCATTAATACAAAGTTCTTACTAGAGTTGACCAACCTTTTCATTTGACCAGCATTGACTAGTGTAAGATTAGTCTTCACCTTATGTGCACGTACAATGTATTCTACCCCATCTTTACAAAGATGATACTTGTTCTTCCCCCTATTAAAGATTGATTTTTTGTCATATAGATAAGGACTCGCCAACACAAGCCCACAAATATCCAAAGGAACTACATCTACCTCTACTTCATCAACAAAGTTTATAGTGATAGCAAATCGCAATTTATATTGTTTTGTTACCTGCGGTTGAGCATCATTGCAAACCCATCCAAGTGGATATGGCTTTAGATGAGGTGTTGTAGCCAAGTTAAGTTTCTTTACCACTTCTTCAGATATTAAGTTGACTTGAGAACTCGTATCAAATAGTGTGTCAATCTTAGTGTGCTTAGTTACAACTAGAACATGAAACAGTTCATTTTGTTGTTTATTAGCTTTAGGAGTAGAAACCTTACTTGTACTTGCATTAAAAAAATTTGCATCAGAAGAGAGATTTATACCTTTCCCTTTACCTTGGATTGCAATAGCAACAATTTTTGTTTCATCTCCAGAGTCAAATCCAAGATCCTGTTGAATCACTGCAATAGTCTTTTGCTTGCATTTATTGCCTCCATATTTTTAGCCTTAACTCTAGATGTAGCTTCCAACACTTTGAATCATCATGCCCCACTTTCTTTCAATGGGAGCATGTGGGTTTATCACCCTCTTTCTTAATTGTAGTTGTCTTCTTCCCTTTTCCCTTGTCTTTGTCTTTGTCTTTACCCTTAGACTTACCCTCAAACTTAGATGGCTTCTTTGAGAAATTATCATTGAAAGTGTTCTTAATCCTTGACTCTAAATGAGTGGATTGGATAGATACTTCATCAAGATTATTAGGACTCAACATTAGAATAGTATGTCTCAGGTAAGAATGCAAACCACCTATGTACATAAGTAGTGTATCCTGAGTATACAAGGGAAAATTTAAAGCAATATCCTGTTTCCCGAACTCATGGGTGTAATCCTAGACAGAATGCCCCTTACCTTGCCTAAAGGTCTACCAATTCATGGTTAATTGTTGCATGTAGCCTAAAGGGTAGAACTATTTTTTAAGGGTAGCAACAAATTCAATCCAATTCATACTGACATTACCATGGTGAGCAATTTCTTCCTGAGTCTTACTATCCCACCAGGTGAGAGTTGTACCTCCCAACTAGAGAGCGGCTAAGTAGATCCTAGAAGCATCTTCTACTAGGCCTTGAATCCTACAATACACTTCTACCTACTGGACCCAATCATCTAACTTTTTCACATTTAACTCCCCATAGTACTTAGGTAATTCAAATTTTACATCCAGTTTAATAATAGGCTTAGAATTTCTTTTGAAAGGATTAACAGTAGTAGTAGAAGAAGAAGAAGAAGGGGAAGAAGGGGAAGAAGGGGAAGAAGAAGAAGAAGGAGAAGATGGAGGAGATGGGTTTTCTGGAGTTTTCCCCTTTGTCTTTCTAATCTTCCTGCTTCCTTTGCTTCGAAGAACCACCCTTTTTGTGCTTCTTCTTATCTACATAAAGCTCTTCCACCATCGCCTTCATGTTAATAAATGCCTTTTGGAAACTCTTCTCATCAAGCTCTGAGCTTTGTCCACCACCTGCTTCTTCCATCTGTGACGATGGATTAGCTCTTTGTTTTTTGATTTCAGGATTATATTCTTCTAGCTTTCCTTCACCTTGCTAAATCCTGGATCTTGTTAGCATTCAGTTCTACAATACTAGTCACACAAAGCTCTAATACCAAACTTGATCTAATTTAAGATCTATGACAATTTCTCTAAAGAATGCTTAACATTACAAAGCTTGAATTTAAAGAACTTTACTCATAACAACATAAAAAAAATGCTCAAATGAACAAAATTGAAAGAATTTGATGAGAGAAAAAAAAGAGAGACATAAGTAAGAAGACAAGCCAGTTGATAACGGAGTTTTCCAAAAGGCTACGTCTCCAAGCCCCTCTCCAACAGAGTGACCAATCTAATTAAGCTCAAAAATTAGAATTACAATTGTAGTACAACTCCATCTCCTTCCAGCACAACGGCAAGATGTTTCCCCATTGCACAAAAATGGAATAATGTCTTAAGTATAGTCTCCTCACTCATCACCTGCTTAAGAAAATCAGAAGGCCTATGCCCCCCTTTTATACATGCATTTTTCTATAATGGCTAAAACCACCATAATTAATAAAATAACTCCCCTTTAACAAAATAACCCCTTTGCTTTAATTCCCAACCTCCCCTTTCCATTCTAGGTTTGGCTTTATTTGATGGAAGGGGCCGGGTTGGTTCTAACTACATAGGTTAACTATACCAAAAAACCCATTTTTGGGTTTGAGAAGTAAACAAAACAAACGCACGCTATACGTATATTTGAACCGCCAAGCAGTCCAATGGTGGCTAAGACTTTTGGTTGGCAGTGGGTCACAAGTTTGACCCCCACCAACCTCTGATTTTAAACCCAATCCAAAAATGTAATAAGACAAAAGGGAGCAGTGGTTGTATATGGGGAGAGGACCACTGTGTGGTGCAACGGCATGAACGGTGAATTGTGTAGTGTAGGGTGGGGGTTCGACCCCCACCAATATTTTTATGGAAAATTCAATTACGGACCGAAGGAGCATGTCAACGGGGTGCCACGTAGGGCCTTCTGATTGGGCCATTTGTCACCTCACTATTCATCGAAAGAGTTGATTGTGTAAAGTCGTATGCCAACTGGATTGCCTCGCTGTCTGCCATGTCACTGTACAGATGGCCACGTCATCATACGAAATGCCACATGTCAAACCGTGATCATTCCACCTCAACATTTGTACCGTATAGCCTTCCATGCTAGTATGTTGACGTCATGCTAACATCATCAGCTATACAACCAGGTCAACCTGTTTACCGCCAACTTTGACTTGTGATATCTTCTGGGTATGAGTGCAAATTTTGAGGAAACGAACATCATTGGGTTTGCATCATCAAGCTCTTCAATTTGATATTTGTTTCGATATATTCTGAGTCAAAAAAAAATTTCCTTCCTGACGGCCTCAGGTACTAGTTTGACCAAACTTTGACTAGCCATAACTTGAGCATACGAGCTCCTTTTGAATCCATTCAAGTTGTGTTGGATTCAGTGTACTAATCTCTAATTTATGGTGCTGAATTCTATATCATTGGGGACACTTCAATTTTTAGTGAAAAATATCCCTTGGATCATAAGTACACTTTACAACACTAAATTAAGGAAAATTTGGGTTTTTTTAGCTAAAAAGGGCCCCAAATCCAATGTGAATGTATACAACACATTACAACACTAGATTAAGGAAACATTAGGTCCAAGGGCCTTATATTTAATGTGAAGGTGTAAATGAATATAATTTACAACATTAAATTAGGGTAGAGTTAGGTTTATTTAGATTAAAAAGGGCCCAAGACCTAATGTGAATGTGTAAAACACATCACAACACTAGATCAAGGTGCACTTAAGTTAATTTTAACATTAATCATTCCTAAATAAAGAAAGAAAAATGGATACTTTTTTTGTTTCCACAGCACCTACAGTTGTAAGGGTGGGGTGATCCCACAATACTGGTTTACAATTTTTGACCAAACTAGACATTGAACTAATTGTTTCTAAATAATATTCACTTTCAGGCACCTATAGCAGCTAAACTATGAGGAATTTGAAGATGATGTAAACTAGTGATTTGTGACATTTTATCTGTAGATTCTAAATATATTTTTTTCAAATTTTTTGGAATCAAATTGCACTTCTTTTTCCATCTCCTTTGAAAACTACTTTTTTTCAATAAACATAATTTTTAAGGAGTGATGTTCATCGTATACAACATAACTTTTTTTTCATGAAGGATAAAATTCTATTTGTTTTGAATTTAGATTTGTAACTACAATATCTAGCACTTTCATTTGGTTTCATAGTGTTTTATTGAATATTTTTTTCTTAATCAAGTTTCGAAGTCAAACCAATTACAATTCAGACAT
Organism: Sequoia sempervirens; assembly: GCA_007258455.2. Lineage (NCBI taxonomy): Eukaryota > Viridiplantae > Streptophyta > Pinopsida > Cupressales > Cupressaceae > Sequoia > Sequoia sempervirens. The sequence goes on along the minus strand of VDFB02343673.1, from coordinate 19,253 downwards.
AAGCGAACCGTATACAAAATAAATTTTTTGTATGTATCAAAATTCAAAAAAAAATTGTTGGATTAAGGACTTCAATATCTAGTGCACTGATATTTTTCAAAAAAAATAATTGATAATCTACTATTTTTCCACATGTGTAGAACAAAGAGCTTGATTTTTGGTGAAAAACCTATGTTTAATCAAACTAAAATAACAAATACATAGTAAAACCAAAACATATTAAAATTATATTCGTTGGATAGCTCGTTTCGAGGACTACCATCATCCAGTTGGGTCTGTGAAGTATCCTCCATTTTCATCCTTTTTTTTTTTTTTTTTTTAGCCATGAGGTCACGACTATAAAACCGCAGTGCAACAAAACTTTTAACGGACCGTATAGCGCGGGTACCATGGGGAGGGAGACTAGAACTCGTGACCCAGCCGAGCCAACAGAATTACTTAGCCAACCGAGCTGGGGCCCCCGCCCCCCTCCATTTTCATCCTCAACTTGAGCTTCGAAGGGAAAAAAAATTAGAGAAATTTGGTGCCAAAGGGGGAGAAGGGGGGGAAAGGGGGGTTCGAATGAACCTAGGTTTGAGCGAACCCCCCTTTCCATTGAATTTTCCTTTATTTTTCATTCCGGGAAATGTGGAATATGGTGGGACTCAACCTTAAATAGGTTTTCTCAAAGGGGGGTTCGAGCAAACCCCCTTTGGGTTTACTCGAACCAAAAGCCCCAAAAACCAAAATTTTCTCCATGGGAGCATTTTTTGTAATTTTCCTTCCTCATTGGAATTGTAAACTAGTTTTGTGGGTTACCCGCCTACAAAATAATTTTCTTATGCCCTACTCTAACATGCCTCCTACATGTCATATGAACCCTTGCTTGCATCGCTTTGGTGGCCTAAAAGCTTGAATTTCAACTATTTTGTTGTATTCTATAGTAGCTCTAAGAAATGGCACCCTCGATGGTCATGTTAATGATCGGGTATCATGGTCATCCAAATCCCTTATGATCACCTTTTCATCTAGCGATTTTATTCTTAGAATGAGTGGCTTGGAAAGCTGGCCTAAATCCTTCTCTATCTATCATCTCATATTCTAGAGATTTTTATTAAATAATCTATTCATAATAGGGAGGAGTTTTTGCAAGATCACACTCTTAATTATAAATTTATCAAAGTGTGGCCAAAGCTTCCCGATCTCCATTTTTGGATCACAACAATATGTAAATATGATTTAGAGGAAGAGATATGTATTTACCTTTGTGCTAGGGGTTTTTTATCCTTAAATTTGATTCTCTCGAAGAAAGAGATAAGGTACTAAAAAATGGACCATAGATTTTTCAAGGAAATTTTTTGTGCATGAAACCTTGGTTTCTATCTTTTGATCATCACACAGACTTTTTCTTTTGCATTCATTTGGGTTCATTTTCCTTATCTCCCCTAAAATTATGAGAATTAGAGAGTTTGCAAGTTATTGGAAATGGTCTAGGTAAGTATAATTGTGCTTCAAAAGAAACAACCAATTATACAAGTTCCACTTGTACATGTATGTGTTGAAATGGATCTTTCCAAAGGTCTTCCTACTAATATTTATTTGAAAATGGGCAGTAGATGTTGGCAACAACTAGTAAACTATGAAAGAATTATTTTCAAGTGTAGGAAATGCTTCTCAATTGATCATTTTACCCCTCAATATCCAAAAATAAAATCTCATGATAAGGGAAATCATGCTTTGAGTGGTACACCCACCTAGTGGATTGGGGTTGAGCCCCATCATTATGTTATTCCACCATATACTCATATTGATTTTCATTCCTCCTTTATTCCTCTGTTGGCCATCCCAAAACCAAATAAACTTCAAGACTCAATTATTGGGGATCCACATGTGGTTTCTAGAGACATTTCAAAGGCTCCAACAATTTTACGGGAGAGTGTTGTCTCCAAGATTATAGACAAATGAAAGCCATCTTTTGGGTATTTTATTTCCCTAATGATTGGTGATCTTAAGGATAATGATGACAATGCACAATAGGTAAAAATGATAAAAACACTAAAGATCCTTCCTTAGTTTGATCAAGAATGGACAAAAGTTAAGAGGAATAAATTTCCCCCTTTAAAACCCACACATCAAATGATGTTAAGTTCATCTAAAAAAGGGGGAAAATATTGAAATATAAAATTACTTTGCACTCCCATGCTAGGATGGGTTGGAAAGAATTATAGTGACAATAGTTTTTAGAGGGGTGGTATGAGCATCATAGTTGTCCTTATGAACCCATATTCTTAGGGAATGCACTTTTTCTAATTGTATTTGTCAAAAAATTATGGGATATGTCACCCTTAGGCCTAACTCATCGATCAAAAAAATAATGTAATTTCCCAAATAGTTATATTTAGGATTGTTGAAATGATTTCCATTAATTCAATAATCCACCTCAAAAATTATTTCCAATGAATGAATGTCAATGCATCAAGTTAAGGTGGGCATAGCAAAACAAAGCAATAAATACTCATAAAAAAAGAGTTTAATCTCTTACCTTATTGTTGGGATTAAGAAACATCTCAACATTTTTAAGTCCTAGCATTAATGTTAATTAATTAATTAATTTCAGCCTATGTATTAATTTTATGCCATTCCTATGATATCACTTTGTGGGACCCACCCTGGTGTTCTAACATCTTATATGATAGGTGACTAGGATGACATGCATCCTAAATTGGTGGAAATAGGGGTTCCACTTTGTGGATCTCATTGGAGGCTTAAATTGTGGCATGTGACATAAGTTTTAATATTTTATGACTAATTACATGACAATGATAAATTATGACAACCATAATTGGAAATAGAATTTTATCTAACAAGTGAGACCCTTTTCATGAAGGAGGTGTATTGCATGTCAAGTGGGACCATTTGCATGCATGCAAATGCCTTGCATGTTGATATTGGAGTGATTTTGCATAAGAAAGTAAAGATAGGTTCCTTGCATATTCATCTTCAGGTTTGCATGTATGCAATGAAGAGGACAATGACATGTGACATTTCTAGGCATCCATCTTCTAACTCTATAAATATGGGTGTTCTCTTGAGGAGTTTAGAGAGGAGAATTATTCATTGTAGGGTTATGTTGTTAGATTTCCTCTAGAGAATCAAGATATAAATCTCCATGTTAAGACTTTGAGCCTGCAAGTGTATTGTAGTATGTTTGTTGTTGCAAATTAATACATTTGTTAGATGCTTTAGAGTGTGGGTTTTTTTACCCGAATGGGTTTTCCCCATGTAATTGGTGTTATTCTCTTTTGTCTATCTTTCTTATGTTCTTATTTCATGTTCTTAAAGTGTTGATTTACATGTCATTATGCTACAAAAATTTACTTAGATTTGTAAACTACATTAACTTTCCTCTAAGGGTTAATGTGATGTGAAATTAACTATGTATATTTTTTATTTAAAGGCATAACAATATGCTCTTGTATCAAGTTGTTTAACATCTAATTAAAGATAAAAATAGGATATTGGAAGGTGCATGTTGGGTTCATCTTTCCCTTTTACTTATAGTCAAGCATAAGCATGAAATAAGGAAGAAAGGGAAATAATTGAGGGAAACTATCGAGCTTTTCACATCACAAACCACTCAAATCTAATGGTAAAGTGACTAGCCATTCTAAATTCCCAAGAATATGAGAGAAGGAAGGATACAAGGGTTCAAAAATAACCAACAAACCCTCACACTTAACAATCTTTTCTTCTCTTTTCCCTTGCCCAAGCAACATCAAGGAGGGGAAAAAAACAAAGACAAGGCTCCAATTTTAAGATCCCCAAGCATTCAAACAACCATTCTCAAAAACCAACACCCAAGAGAGAGAGGAGAGAAAGCACCCAAGGTAAGAAAAAGTTGTCCCTAATTTTCTAGAACCCTAAAATGGACTTTTTCTCCTTTTCATGTAACTTTTTTTAAAATAGCCTTTTCCTTTATTTTTTCAAAATATAAAATAAAATTTAAATTGTATTAAAATTTCACTTCTCATTCATTCTACACATACACAAGCATATATATTATATTTAACATTCTTGAATTCAAACAATATCGAAAACATACAAAATTCATTTAACATATAAATAGAAGTTTTTAATTGCAACAGAGGTTTCATTAAACTATATGGCATGAACATGTATTGTGGAAACATGAAAAATATAACCTTAAAGTAATTACCAACATGCAATAAATTGTGAAAAATAATTAAATAATTTTAATTATTGGAGCCAAGCAACTTTATGAAAAATAAACAAATAACATATAAATTCACAAGGATCAAACAATACACACACGATTATGATTTGCACACAACTCAAGAATATGTAATTAATCAATTTAAATTTAATCTCACAAGGCTACACAAGACTCATCTCATAGCTCAACTTTGAGCAATATGTGAAAAAGATAAAACACACCACATTTACCTTAGTTGATTGTCTCCAATTATCACTGTTGGGGATAACCTAGATGCTTGTAAAATTAAGAAAACTGTAAATGCATCTATCCAATATAAAATAGTTGTTCCTCAACATAAATAGCCACCAATGATAAATATCAAAACATACATCCACTAGTTATTATCTAATCAAGTTAGAATGATTTTGATATAGAAATGTGAAATATGTCATCACATTGTCAAATAAACTAAGCATAAGTTAAATCACATATCATCATGGAAATATTGGAATTGAAACACTATTAAATCTAACATGTAAATACACACATATAACTCTATATATGAAATGCATACACCTCAACGAAAATCCACATAAATATGAATGGGGAGTACAATGAAATCAAAATACAAAACAAGACAAGTATAAACATATCCAAAAACATGAATATGCACACATAATGCATACACCTTGTTAGCAATACAAAAATAATATCATCAACAAGTATAGTACACTTGGTAACAAAGGCCAAAATAAATCAAAAAAATGAGACATATATGCTTAGGGCCTTACATGTAGACATATTAGTTTGACCAAATAAACCTAAATAAGTGAGCAACAATAATAGAAACGAACCTAGTATAATGGCATCCAAAATTTTGTCCAAACACTCAGTAAACTATTGTAGCACCCCAAACAAACCCTCCTACTCAACTCAACACACATTTTACTCCTTTTTTCCTACTAATTTAATCAAGCCATACAACCAAACTACCCAAAAAGACCTTTTGTTTCCCAAAACACCTCCCTTTCACTTTTCCATAATGAAAATCATTTGAAAACCTTGCCATCAATCAAAATTAATCCCCGTCATGACCATCTATGACATCTAATAAAATATGCATATTCTTTTCCTACATTAGACAACCTCCTTCCAAGAATACAAGGGTAGATTTATTTTAGGGGCATTAGTTTTCCATGGGCACCATGTTGGAGGTCAACTAAGCCTTTAATTTTGGTTGGCCCCTTTTCATTTCAAGCCATAATTCCCTTAATTCATATGCCTCTTTTTTTTCAATTATAAAATTTTATCATTTTGTTGGTGAAAGAAACTATTAACCAATGGTGATAGTTTGTTTTCATTTATTTTATTCATGTTTATAATTATATATGGATATTTATAAATATATTATATTGTGTTTATCACATTTAGCATTAAATATTACTTATGACTAACAAAGCTGACGATTTTTATTTTTTAAAATGATGCCGCCTATGGTTATCCTCAAATGGTATAAGTGCTAGTATAACTCTAGCTTACAGTGGATAGTTAGCAAATTACGCCTCGTATTTTGGGGCAAAGATCTGTACAATGGAGGGAAATAAACCTCTGTGCACGTACTCCCATTAAAACAATGACAAGCGTTCCCACAGATTTCAAAATCTACAGACGTGGCATGCCCAGGTAACAGTTAGCAGGGTATATATTCATCACTTTGGAAATGAGTCTTTCAACTCTGCAATTCACAGCATTACTTTCAGTGAGTTGGTGTGATCGAAGAAGTTCTTTCAGTTTTCAATTTGTATTTTGTTTAGAAAAGAAGAAGAAGAAGAAGCAATATGTCGTACAGGGATAGTGCCTCTGATGCTGCTGATCGTGCAAAGCTTTTTGGGCAGGAGAAGAGCGGCCAAGCTCAACAACATGCCCAGGTAACACCATTAATGAATACCATTATAATGCATTTGATGTGGGTGGATTTGTATTTATATTGTTTTGTGTTTCAACTTTCAGGGTGTGAAGGAGAGTGCAGAACAGAAGGCTTCCCAGGTCTCCCAGCAGAGCGAGGAGAAGGCTGGAGGAACTGCTGAAATGGTTAAGGAGAAGGCCTCTCAAGCCTCCCACACTGCTGCTCAAAATGCTCAGCAGGGCAAGGAAGAAACTGGCTCTATACTCCAACAGGTTTGTCATTTTTCGTTGGTTGGATGATAAACATTTTGAACTTTTTAATTCTTTTCTGGTTTCTCATTGTTGGTGTTTCCATTTTTGTAGTAGTATGAGTATGTGTATCTCTTGTTTTAATTTGTGGGTATGTTTACACAGGCTGGGGAGAAGGCGATGGGAGTGGTGCAGGGAACAACAGAGACTGTGAAGAATTCCCTCCCTGGAGGCAACTAGAGTGAGCAGTGACCATTGTAGAGGATGTTTATTGGCTTGTTTTAGCATTGCTCATCAGTTTATGTTTTTGTTGTTTTTGTGTATAATAAAAGTGGATGGCTGTTGTTGTAGACAATTCTTAGTCTATCAGTTTTATGTCATATCATCAGTGTCTTGTCTTTGATTCAAAGATGGGATATGAAGATGAATCCCAAGTGGGGATGTATGTGTAGTTGCAGATTAAATGATTGGAAAATAAGAATTTAGTGTACACATTGGATTTGATTGAGAAATATATTTAAGTATTTATTATCACATTGAACTTAATTCACAAATTTAAAGATTTAATAAAAAAATAATAATTTAATCATTATTGTTTTCAATCTTTAATAATTTGATCGAGTTATTGTTTTCAATATCTGAGGAAAGTAATTTTCAGATTGGAGAAAGAAATGAAAGGAAGTTGTAATAAATTTGATGCACAATATAACTGTAATAAGCTTGTTGCATAAGTTTGGTCAAAATCAAAGAGCGATCTAATAGATGAAATAAGATATATATTTATGGATAAGCTGGTTTATATCTTACAATTAGTTATCTGTTGTTAGGTCATATTTATTGTAAATTGCTTTGTTTAATTAAAAAAAATTGTGCACAACAATGATACAAATTTGATGTACTTACTAATTCCAACAAATTTGTTGCACAATACTGTAGAATCTTAAAAGAAAGGCACTAAGCTCATTCAAATATTTTTTTTTTCACAATATTAATTCTAATATTTTTTATCTATAATTTTAAGAATAAGCAGTACAAATTGTAAGATTGTTATATAAAAATCATTTCTAATAATTGAAACCCTAATCTAATAATTGAAACTCTAATCTAGTATTTAGAAAAGAGAAAATTTAAAGTTTTAATAAAATTGATGTAAAATTAATTTTTATGAGTTTATACTAGTGAAAATATATTTTGAATTTCATTTTGTGCTTAATTTCAAGCAATGTTCTAATGAATTTATAATAATGAATTCTTATGTGTTTTTAGACTTACATACTTAACATTGTGTGCATTTAATCTTATTTTTATTGCTTATCTCTATATTTATGTGTGTGTATTCCTAGTCTTATTAGCTTATCTATCTAATTATGATAATTAATGTATTATTTATCTATAATCTAGTTTCTATCAAATAAAAATTCAACTTGACCTTCTAAATGAAATTGTTTCCATAGATATTTTTGTAACCATGATCTTTTATAAAATTAAAATCAAAGAATTTAGTTGATTGTCTCCATCTTACACTTAGATACTAGACTATCTTGACACAAATCTTCAAAATTTAATGTCATCTTTATATACAAAAATATTCATTATATTCATTCCAATCATCTAAGAAATCAAATACTTATCATTCAATCATTGATACCACTAGTTATCATAAGAAAAATCAATTTCATATTTATTCAAATTAACCAAGGAATCTAGTATATTTGATCACAATTATTCTATTGCATATGAATTACTTTGCATCATTCTACAATTTGTATGCATGTTTGAAGCATGTTTTATGTCAAGACATTTTTAAATGAATTGTAAGTATGACAAAAAATATTATTGTCTAATAGTCTACTTTTTGAAAGTTTATAAGACAAAATATAGAAATCATTAGAGCTTGAGTTTTCATATACATAGTGAGTTTACAATCAAAAATTAGACCTAGAATTATGAAGCTAATTTAGCATAGATAAAAAAATAATATTTTCATTTTATTTACACATATGACTATCTAAAACATTTCTAAATTTTGAAGTATATAAATTTTATTATTTTAAAGAAAAATTAATCATTTTTAATTAAGAACTCGGAAAATTTTATCACTTCATTTATACTATTTATAACATGATTATATTTTTTCCACTCCATCTAACTAGCAATCTACATTTTAATTCAAACTAGCTTAATTTATAATTGATTTCTTTTACTTACCAAATTAGACTAAAGAACTTTATTTTTATTTTATTTGGTGAAGCCCACAAAATTGTGCAACCTTAAAATCCTAATTAGATTAAATCAAATTTATAAATAAATTATTATTTTTATAGTTCTAACCCATCCATATTACCATCCCATATTCCCTATATGCACTTTAATCTAAAATATTGATTAAATGTGAATAATAAAGTGGATAATAAGAATAATGGATAAGATGGTGAATTTTATATCTTAAATAAACACTACTTTCTTTTGATCTTTTGATCTTTCTAGCCTATAGATTTTGTAGCACCAAGGTTTTCTAGATGGAAAAGGAGATATTAATATACATATTAAGTCTTCTATAACTATATGTGTTAGAAAAAATATTTCTAAGAATACTTAAAGGTTATGATATCAAATGGTTTTATATATATTATCTCGTAAATCTATCAATATTCATTCATTTAATATTTTGACAATATTATTTCTTAAGAACTTTAAAGTGAATATGATCCTTAGATTTATAGTACAAATACAATTTAAATGAGTGTTCCCAAGGATCTTGAGTGGAAGAATTAGTGGTTATGTGATGAAATTATCTTATATACATGTTTCAAATTAATTAAACATCTATATGATTCAAAGATCCATACTATATTTACAAGAGGGATTATAAAACCAATTCAAAATAATGTTATCTCAATAAATTTATTTTGTTTATATATCTATGTGCTCATGTCAAAATAGTCGAATCTAGGTTTCTTGCAAGAAATGAAATTACTTATGATCCAAGTAAAAATGATTATTTCCCTTCTAGGTTTTAAACATTAAATTATTTTTCAAAGGGTAATGAAAAGAAGGAAAATGAAAATCAAGTGGCTAATACATTTACTCATTTTTTCCTTTAGACCATCTAAGAGATAGGGGTTCACTAAACTTGATGATTCTACAGACAATGTTCTTAAAAAAATATTGAGAGAAAATGCTATAACTCTTTCCCTATTCATTTTATACATATAACACAACTACTCCCTAAATGGTAGAATGAGAGTGCATATGCAATTATCATTGTGTTACTAGAAATTTTATAAAAAAATTTATAGGTCTTAAAATAAGGTTCAATAAATAATTGTGAAGTGGAAAGTGGAGTTGATCACAAAACAAGGGTTAGCAACCAATAAGACCCAAAACAATGGAAGATCAAATCCCACTTACAAAATGAAAGTGAATGAATACAAGGGTTAGAAGTCAAGATAAATAATGAAAACAATTCAAAATATGAAACCAACCAATGTGAAAACATTTCCTTCCATTTTCATTCCAATGGGATGTTTGATTACTTGATCATGAAGCTCCCATGGTTGAAAAAGCATGAAGATTGATGACCTAGAAGAAGATAATTGCTCAAATTATCATGATATTGCTATGCTCAAGTGCTCAAATGCTCTCAAACGATCTAGGTTATGTAATAATGAAGGAGGAATGATTATTTTATAAATTTTCATGTTTGAATAAATGGAGTAGATTAAACCTCAAGACCCACAAAGAATGGTTGATATTGCACCTTAAGACCAATGAATCTGAGTGAATCAAGAGAGATGAAGGATCAAGATCAACTTGAACTCAAATATCTCCACAATTTTAGGAAAACTGGTTGAGGATATTTGAAATGGAGGCATAAGATTAGATCAAGAAATGGAGGGATGAGAATGAATAAGATGAATTTGAGATATATTTTGAAAAATAATATTTCAAGGGAATATGCCTTTGAGAGGGAAATTAGGACAATTAAATTCAATTCAAGATTATTTAATTATGGAGGATTGTGATCTATTCTTTATTAAAAAGGAATATCTCAAATGAATGGGATGAGAATTAGATAATTAAATAATAAATATTATTTAATCATAGGACTTTAGAAGAAAATTAGATTTATTTCTAATTAAATAATTAAAATTATCAAATTAGGGGAGATTAGAGAAAAATTAGTGAAATAAGATGAATTAATTAAATAATTAAAAATTACTTAATTAATTGAGGAAATAAGGTGAAAGTGATAGAAAATGATGAACACATTAAAAGGGGAATTAGTAATGCCATTGATGAAAATGATGTGAATGTAGTGATCGAGGATAAGTATGATGAAAATGCAATATTAATGATGTGTGAGACGAGTCAAGAAATTTTGCATGTCTGCATTTTACCCCTCTTCAAGACATAATGTACTTGTTACGTTGTTTCGAAGACTTTGCTACTCAAATCAAATATTTTTAAAAAAAATTATGATGCCCCACTATGCCCTAGCAAGTGTTTGAAGGATGATAGGATGCTAGGCTGCCCCTTCGAGAGATTGGCCAAAAAAAAATTGGTTTGAGCTCATGACAAGAGTTCAAGACCAGTTTAGATGAGAAGAGGATGAAAAATAAGACCCTAGGGGTCACGAATAACGATTAGGATGAACCATGATGATAAAATATACCTCAAAAGGGAAATTGTAGGAAAAACCCCTAGGTTTTGGAGGGATTATATAGCCTGCAATCAAGGTTCAATTCCTCCTTATTTGCACTCTCAACTTTCATGGACATTATTTATATGATGTATATACATTCATCGACCATTGGGCCTTGTATATATATGTATATTTTTGATTCATTGGTTGTATCACACATGTTATGATGATTATGTACTATGAAATTTTCATTTTTGATGATATATGAGACAATACCATTTTTTATGCGACATACATTGTGTTATGATCCTTATGATGTTTTGCATGATGTCATGATGTTTATAATTTTGAGATGCATGATTATGATATGTTATGATGATGATTATGAGATGCATTGATGTGATGGTATGCTATGATTTGATATGGACGATGCATGATGCATGATGTGATATTATGTTTTCTTTGTATTTTTGGATATTCCCATGATATGCAGAATGTATGGATGATATATAATAGAGATGATATGCATTATGAATGATATAGATGATATTCTATGATGATGAGTTTGTGGATGTAGGATGAATGTGGTACTAATGATGTTATGATGTAGGATGCATGAGATGTTAGTTAGAAGAATTGATTAGAGAGATTAGAAGATAGAAGAAATTGATGATGTATGACCCAATAGATGAAAATCATATGTTATGATGAATGAATGAATGATAGGTGATTTGATATTGATGATTGAAAATGTGATGAACATGATTTTGCTTTGTAGGAGAAACTAATGACTAGCAATCCTTATTAATGTAGCAAATAGACACAATGCACTAGGGTATGAAGAACCAAGGTGGCTTTGTATCTATTATGTGGTTTTTATCTCTAAAAACAAGAGGAGTATTCATGTTCATACATGGCATACCAAAAACTTGTTAAATAATGTGAGAGAATACATCCATCGAAGTAAGGAGACTAATACACAAAAGGTGTGAAGAACTTGATATGCCCTAGTCGTTGTATTACTTGAGACTATCCCTACACACATAAGGAAAGTATTTGAATCATGGGACCATAGTACAAGAACATCCAAATAAACACAACATATGAAAACAATTATCAAAAGATAAACCAAAAGAAAAGATCAAAATAGATGAACATAACTGCCATATCGCTTGCCAAGGATCTTTGTAGTTTAGGGATATTATCCATTGATGATGCCTATTGTAGGAAAGATATGTATGTTAAGGTTCATGCTAGGATGTTGATTTTTTTGATGATGATACCGATTGATAAGGAAATTGATATTTAAGTGTTTTTTTAGTCCATGTAACGATCAAGTTTTCACAATTCTTGCTTGAATGTTTCATATTTTGATAGTTGTTATGTTTGGTTTGATTTTGTTATCAAAGGATGAGAGTGATGATAAGTTTATTACTAGGATGAATAGTTTATTGTAGATAGGTGATGACAAAATTTTTGAGATTTTTTGAATGCTTTTTTGCTTTTGAGATTGTTTCAGGTTGTTTTTGTGTTTGTTGGTATTTTGATTTTTTTGGTATTTTGGAGATATTTAAACCTAGTGAGGGGGCTTAAGGGGTATAACCTAATGCCTCGGGGGCTTATCGATGATGGCCTTGCCTAGGTGACAATGCAGAGACAACGTAGTTTAATTATTAGACTAGGCTATCAGCTCATACATGGATGGCTAATAATGTTTTTGATTTTTTTTACCTTTTCTAAATGTTTTTGGATTTTTGAGCTATTTGGATGTTTTGATTTTGAAGATTATCTAGATGTTTTGATTTTTTGAAGGATTATTTGAATGTTTTTTATTTTTGAAGAATTATTTGAGAATTATTTATACTAATTCTTCTGGAGGTGCCAAGACTAACAAGTGTCAGAATTCAAAAGTGTGTGTGGAATAATAGAATCCTATAAAGTGCATGAGGTGAGATCAGATGGTGCAACCAATGATGGATGGTGATAAATTCAAGGACTATCCCTTAATAATATAACATGTTCATACATAGGATGGTCATTAGGATAATGCTAAATAGCTCGAATATAGTGCTAGATTGTTTAGAAAATACATGATGGGTCAGATGTAGGTGATAGTATTGCATAAGATAAGACATGATCTATAGAAATGACTATGTCAATATTTTAACAAAAGCAAGTTTGAAGTATACCTCTAATCTTTGTCAAGATCAAGATGGATATGGAAGATGATGAAAATGGATTGGATGGATGGATGGTGGATTTGTTACATGGAAGGGACGAGATGCTTCCACCTAAAATGGAACATGTAGATGCTCAATTCTACACATGACATTTTTTTTCTAGGTTTTCATCATGGTACTTTCCCAAAGTGCCACTAAAGTGTTTTTCACTACAGGACAATTTTTTTCTTTACTTTTTCCTTGATTTTTTTATTTTCAATGTGATTTTGATTATACTGAACCACCTGGTGATGTTGATGTAGGTGTTGTTGTCATGATATGCCAATGATATCCTACTTGAAGGAGTTGTTTAGCTAAGATACATGTGCTTGTATGTAATCCCTGAATGTTCTTGTCTTTGTTGATAGTAGAGTTAACCTTATCTAGATGCACACATCGCAATAGAGTTCCCTTAGAGTCCTTATGATAAAGAGTTGTTTCCAAGACATGGTTAATGCGAGAATTAGGATTCTTGGTTTTGAGGTGGATGGTAGATTTTGATGAGGGATATGAGGTGTAGGTGGATTGGTTGACAATTTGGATGATAGATCTTTGACTCTCCAAAATTGAGATGGTGAGCAATGAAAGGTAAATATGGAGTTTTAATTGGACTTAGGACCAACTTTTTCATACACTTTGTACGTTGCTATTGAAGCTTTCTTTTGTATTGAATAAGACTTTTGATGTAAGAAAGTCCCTTTTTTATTTTTCCCCATAGTTTATTTGACTAATGGAGTTTGATAAGAATTTTTTTTTAATTTTTCTTTGGGGTCCATTTAAATTTCATGTGTTCATTTTTATTTGTTATTTCATTAGCTTGATGAAATGATTTTTTCCTTTGTGTGGATTTTTTCTTGTTGGTCCCAATCAAAAGGTGGAAAGATGCAAGGACGACAATTCATGACATGGATAGTTGAAGTGCTAGCAACAATTTTATCATAAGGACTCTTCATGACTCCCATGTTGGTGTTTACATTAGATAAAGTTTTCCCTAGTATTGGATCATAGAGGTATCATTGGCATGTTTAGATTTTTTGACTGTTGAATAACCAATACCTCGCTATTTAGGATTGTTGATCTTGTCTTTATTGATTCTGAGACACCATGTTCTTGTAAGGCTAATCCTTTTCCCTGATAATGTTGGATATCCTCATACTCAATTTCTTCAATCTAAATTTGGGATGTTTCTGATTCTAGTTGCTCCTCAAGATATGTTGATGATTCATATTCCACATATAGAAGTCTTCTTCGTGATTAATTTGAGAGATATTCCTATGAAGTTCTATGTATTCTATTATACCTTGCTCATTTTCAAGGATGTTAAGATTAGGAGACTCTTGTTCATTGGTAATAATGTAAAGCGTAGGAGACTCTTGTTTTGGAATATCATCTACATGTCCCATAGAAGCATGTGTTTCATGGGTAGATGTATGAATTTTTGGTGTGGGAACATGATTATAATTTTTGGAGTCTTGGATGGATTGGAAGATGTTCATTAAATTATGATAGTAGTTTTGTGATATGGATTCTTGATCTTGACTTATTTCTAAATTATCTTCGTTGTGCTTTGGATTATGTTCTTGACATGGATCAATTTCAAAAAATAGATTATATGTAATGGACTTTTGGAAATTTTCAAAATACAAATGTAAGGGTGATAGATCTTGACTTAGATTTTTTGTTTTAGGCATGAGAGATTATTTGATACATAATAATGTTGGATTAAGGATTTCTTGATCATTCAATAGATTTGAACTAAACGTTTGGCTAACTTGACATATATCTATTAGGGATAGTCCTTGGAAGGAAGGTGGAAAGATATCATTGTTTGATGGATTGCCTGACAAAGATGGCGTGATTTGAGATTGTGAGAGACTTAAGGGTGATGGATTGGAAATATTTTGTGGGAAATTTTCTCTGATACATTCTAGCATGAGTTCAAATGATGCTAATAAGTTGTAAAATGGATCATTTTCAAACATTGATGGATTATCTTGATCATGCTTTGAAAAAGTATCTATGTCTTCTAGCTCATTATGTGAGGTATAAACATTTCCAATATGATTATAAGTGGATGGTATTTGAAGGTTATCCTCAATATTGATTGCACCTTGATCAATAAGGTTTTGTAAAAGGTTCTTGAGTTTTATGCAAGTTGAAGTTTCATGACCTTTTGTTCTATAGTATTCATAATAAACATTGTCATCATACCATGAGGGTTTGAAACAAAGTTTAAAATTATCTTGTGATTTTGGAAGATCAATGAAATTAGATTGAACCAACTACTTTAACATGAACTTGATTGGATCCCCTAAAGGTGTTGAACACCTAGAATATTGAAAGGATGAGTGAATCGGTATTCCTTTAAACCAATTAAACATAAGTCATCCAATTATCATAATTATAAATATAACTATACATAATGATGAATGAAAGCATGAAGAAATCCACAAAATCACATGACACATGAACACCATTATTTTTATGTGGAAAACCCAAAAAATGGAAAAACCACAGTGAGGGCTAGTTCACAATATATTATATCTGGATATAGTATATTACATAAAGGATCATTGCTAGGTGGACTCACTGTCTAAGTGAACTCACTGCCCATAGAAAGTTAGAAAGATATAAATAAGGGGTGGCTACAAGGCCTATTTGAACTGATACAATAACATCTACCATATTCCAAATATTAAGAAACCTCAATCTTCCAGTTGTAAACCATGTCATGAAGGAAAATAGACAAAAATAAAATTTCCTACTAAGGAGTATTCTACATCAAAACCATTGGATTTGGTCCATATAGATCTGTGTGGACCTATGAGGACAAAAATTCTAAAAGGAGACATGTATTTCATGATACTCATTGATGATTACACTAGGATGACTTGGATTACATTTCTAAAAGAGAAGTTAGAGGTATTTTATAAGTTTGAGGCATTCAAGGCATTAGTAGAGAATGAAACCAGAAGAACAATCAAGGTTCAAGATCAAATAGCTCAGTGAAGAATTCACTTCTAACAAGTATGATAAATTTGGTGAAGAGCATGGGATTTGGAGACAATTTTCTTCTCTTAGGATTCCACAATAAAATAAAGTTGCAAAAAGGAAGAACCAGATTGTATAGGAGATGGAAAGAATGATGTTGTGTTAAGAAAATCTATCACATATATACTGGAGAGAAGTAGTTCAAACTACAATATATATCCTAAAAAAAATTCAGATTAGATGCAAGACTGATGAAATACCATATGAGTTATGGAGAGAATGATTGACTTTAGTTAGATATCTCAAGACATTTGGAAGAAAATGCTACATAAAAAGGGATGAAGAAAATTTGGGTAAGTTTGATTCTAGATCTAATGAAGGTATTTTTTTGGTTACTCCTTGAAAAGTAAATCATATAGATGCTATAACAAAAGGTTGAAGAGGATTGTGGAAAGTGCAAATATGATATTTGATAAAACAATTCAGTCCACCAATATTTTGGAAGTAGAAGATGATGAAGAACCAATCCACAATAGTAGTGAAGAATCAAAAGCTATTACAAAAACTCGAACAAAATATTTTTAAAATAATCATTTTAAAGATCATATTATAGGAGATAAAGAAAATGGGGTTCAGACCCAAAAGAGACTTGAGAAGGAAAATGAGCAAGTACACTTTGCATTACTATCAAAGATAGAGCCTAAGTCTTATAAAGAAGAAAGAAAATAGAAAGGTTGGATAAAAGCTATAGAGGAAGAGTTGAATCAAATCAAGAAGAATGAAACTTGGGAACTGCTCCCAAGACCTAAATGAAAGAATGTGATTCGAACCAAGTGGGTTTTCAGAAACAAGCTAAATGAAGAAGGTGAGGTGATCTAGAACAAGGCTAGGCTTGTATACAAAGGATATGCTCAAGTTGAAGGCATAGATTTTGAAGAGACATTTGCTCTGGTAGCAACATTGGAAGCAATCAAGATTTTTCTAGCTCTCTTAGCATTCAAGAGTTTTGATTTATACCAGATGGATGTGAAGTCAACATTTCTAAATGGATAACTAGAAGAAGAGGTTTGCATTGAACAATCATAAGTGTTTCAAAGTTTTGA
The DNA here is from genome assembly GCA_007258455.2 of Sequoia sempervirens. Taxonomy (NCBI): domain Eukaryota; kingdom Viridiplantae; phylum Streptophyta; class Pinopsida; order Cupressales; family Cupressaceae; genus Sequoia; species Sequoia sempervirens. Next base: position 1,946 of record VDFB02343673.1, on the reverse strand, counting down.
CAATCCAGATTATGTGTGTAGATTGAAGAAGGCTTTGTATGGACTCAAACACAATCCTAGAGCTTGGTATTCAATATTGGATGGATACTTGGAGCAACAAGGGTTCTAGAGAGGAAGTGTAGATAGTAATTTGTACATAAAAATAGAAGGTGATCAACTGCTAATAGTTGTAGTCTATGTAGATGATATTATTTTTGGTGGTAGCAGTGATGACATGTGTAAGGAGTTTCAAAAGGCACTACATAATGAGTTTGAAATGTCAATGCTAGGTGATTTATCTTTCTTTCTTGGGTTGCAGATTGCATAATCAAATAACAACATATTCATTTCCTAGAACAAATATATAAAGGAGATGTTAAGTAAGTTTAGGATGGAAGATTGCAAACCGATGGGTGCAACTATGGTTATAGGATGCAAGTTGAGTAAAGATAATGAATCTTCTATGACAAACAAAACCTTGTACAAATCTATGATTGGTAGTTTGTTGTATGTGACAACATCTAGACTAGATATAATATAGGCAGTTGGAATGGTTGCTAGATTTTAGTCAACACCTAAGGAAACTCATGTCAAAGCAGTAAAGAGGATATTTAGATATTTAAGGGCTACAATAGATTTTGTAAAATGGTATCCAAAGAGTGAAAAATTTACTTTGATTGCATACACAAATGTAGATTGGGTAGGAAGCATAGATGACTGGAAGAGCACAAGTGGTGGAGCATTCCTTCTTGGTATAGTTTGATGTCCTAGTTGAGCAAGAAACAAGAATCAGTTTCATTATCTACAGTTGAAGTAGAATACATCAATTGTGACAACTTCATGTTGCACTTAGGTGCTTTGGATGAAGCTAAATTTGAAGGAGATGAAGATTGAGTTTGATGTTCTCCTATTTCTATTCTTTGTGATAACACCAGTGCCATAAATATTTCAAAGAATATAGTAATTCACTCAAGGAAAAAACACATTGCAATCAATTATCATTTTCTAAGGGAAAAGGTTGTAGAAAAGGAGGTGAAGTTGGAGTATGTTGAGATAGGGGAGCAAGTAGCAGATATATTCACAATACCACTTCCTAAGGAGAAATTTGAGTTTCTCTAGCAAAAGATGGGAGTTATTGCTCCCTCCTCTTGAATAAAGAGGAAGCACATGTTAAGGGGGAGCTCTGTCTTCCTACCACAATAAGGTTGGGTGGTCTTGCGAAATACTTTCAAAAGCAATGATGCATGGACTTAGGGGGAGTCTATCTGGGAAATAAGTTTTTAGAGAAGAGTATCGAAAATGTAAAAAGGGGAGTGTTGAGCTTTTCCATTAATGTCAAAGGGGGAGAAAGTGGACTCAAAATTTTATATCTTCCAAGGGGGGTAAATCAATCTAAGGAGGAGAAAATGTCTTTATGTGTGTCCAACTGGTTTTATGGGTGGCCCCATTTTGTTTCTTTTCATCAATGAAAAAGGGGGAGATTGTTGAACAAAGGTTGTCATTGATGAAGAAGCTTGATGTCAAATTTTATCTTTGTGTTGAGGAGTACTTGAACTATCATTATATTCCCCTTGAATTATCATTTTGAGTTGTAGATATTTGCATAAATATATGTTTTATTTTTAGTATTATGTTGTGTTAGAAGTTTAGTATGGTTGCATACCTATTTGTCTTGGTAATTGTATTGTTATATCAATCATATCACTAAATCAAGAAAAAAATATTATTATTTTTTATTGAGGAGTGGCTGCCTTCTTGAAGTTGGTGTGTTTGATACATATGCTTGCAACATCATGTATGTATCTATTCACTATGACAACATGTGGTTTGGAAGACTATACCAAAATGTTTCAGTTCAACATTTATTAGGTTCATTGTTTCTTAGGTCTCCCTTATTGAGATGTTGTAGGCTCTATGGTTTTAAAGGAGAGTATGCCTACACTTCTTCTATCATATTCTAGTGTTTT